>JAECUM010056372.1:0-25595 GCA_016617855.1 Megalonaias nervosa | reverse complement strand
AATTACTTCACGCATTATCTCAAATTGAATCTTATCTGGCTGCAGCCTGATTAACTTTTTAAACTCTTTCAGCGGTTCATCAATAGCTTTATGATAATCAGTTATCTTCTCATAATAATCTACGAACCTTTTCAACCATTCAGATGATCCAACAAAGGGTGGTGGTTGACCATGATCGCCACACATGATAACAGCAGTATTTCTTGTCAACAACCAATCAAGAAATATTTTTAACACATCTAAAGACACTGTACATATCTCATCCCAGATAATGATCTTAGGAATATATTTCTCACCCATTCTCTCAGGAGTCCATGCATCTCCCTTTCATCTAAAGAAGCTGTGATAAGTATGAGATTTAACTACTCGTTCGTTCATTTCTCTGGCAAGCCGGAGAGTCGGAGTTAGTACAACCATATCAAAATTCTCTGAACAGGAATAATTCAATTGCACGTGTTGTTCAACCAGAACCTCCAGGTCCATAGAGATAAACTGTTGTATGTCTGGCCACAGGATCATATACCGATGGAGCCGATGAAAATTTTGACAATTTTTTTTTTTTTTTAATATATTTTCTTATATTCAATTTCGGTGGATTCAGAATAACTAAGAATCTTTTCTCGCTTTATTCTTCACTCGCCCCATGATGCATCAGCGCCAATATGTAATTGTTTTAGCAATCCTTTTATTTTTAATTGATATAAAATGAACCCGTGGCGACTCTAACTGAGGTATCAGGAAATCTGTTTATCATCGATAATTAGTTTATCGAAACGTACGCGAGCATCAGTGAAGCTCACAACTGTACCTAATTTAGTTCCGTCCGATAAGTATTATTCCGACTTATAAATATGCCTCTCTCTGTTGTATCAGTAATTATGAAATGAAGTTCAGCATCGTCGATAATTAATCTTGTACAATGTCATTTATGATCATATAATCCTCCTTGTGTAAATTTACCAATTATTGTTCTGCCAAGATACTTTGCAAGTTTATTTTCGAGATCGGTATCGTCCGGATTTTTATCAGGCTTAATATTTATTCTGTTTTGGTAACCAAACTTGTTTTTGCGGACGATATGATATAATTGCTTCACTTACAATCAACGATATCAATATTTTTACATTAAGCATATATCGTAATAAAACTAATGGAGCCCAACCTCGTTCGTTAAAATGTTTTCCAAACCAAACAGCGACCACCGGATGAAGGTTTTCCGATGAAAACTCGAATGACTCAATACATGCAAATCCAGTTAAATCAAAATCTGGCAAGGGTCCGTTTATCGCAACTCTGGTCATCTCGTGTGTTGGATGTCTAAATCTTTTAAAATTCTCAGAACACTCTCCCATTCCAAGAAAACTTCCAGGATAACATGCAACCATATAAACCGAGATAACATCCTTATAATCGTATTTAGTATTCCATAATCTGCCGTATCCGTACAGTACAGATATATGATTAGAATCCTGACTTCACCGATGTAATATATATACAAAAGAGGATTTACAGTACCAATATATGATTAGAATCCTGACTAAACTGGTGCAGTATTTATACAATATAGGATTTACAGTACAAATATATGATTAGAATCGTGACAAGACTGGTAACTGTCATAATTGATGTATAACATGTACAGAAGTAATGTTGATGTTAGTTGAATGTAAATAAGCTATATACAAGCCCATAATACAGTGTATATTTGTGCAGCTGTGTACAGAGTGGACTTGTACATTTTGTTTTGCAGCGTGGTACTCTTGACAAGTATATTCACTAGCGAAAGTTGCAACATATTTGTCTTATAAACAAACTGATTCTCATTCCATAAGTTTTAATTGCATAGTACTTATATACAATTTCGCTTTCTCTTTTTTGCAGCCCAATCGGTCAAGTCGGAATTTTGTCAGGCTGGTAAGTCACATTTAGTTAGACCTAGAACCTCCGAGCGTGCTACAACGACATTATGGACACATCAGAAGAAAGGTCAGGGAATATCAAACTTGTTAATGTGAGGTCACTGGAACTAGAATACAGCGGTATGTAATAAATAAATCATAAATGAATGCCTGCTGCTTTATTAACACCTCCGTACGTATACATGCCTTTTCCAAAAGATTCAGTATTAACAAAATCGACCGCTTAAACAGTCAATAAATGTGGAATAAAATGGTGTAGCCCAATACTATTTGGCTGCTTGAGGTCTAATATGTGTAATAGAATTGTACACCAGCTTTTTGCGTACCGTGTATACCTTTGTATAAAACAAACGTTAAAAATACTGGCAAAAATAGCGTGTTGTATACATGCTATTAAAAGTAATTTTTTTCTGGACTAATAAACATCTGCCAAACTCATACTTATCCGCAAAAAAGGAACAACAGAGAAAAAATAAAATTATGGTCCAGTGTATGCTAATCCATTATAAACTGTCAAAACTGTTGGTTCCATATGTCTTCACCTATTTTTTTTTTCTTTTCATATGAGATAATTTGTTATCCAAAACAACAAAGTTTAAGAAAATTCCACACCTGTCAATATGTGTGTGTGTGTGTGTGTGTGTGTGTGTGTGTGTTGATGACAAAGCTGAACAAGGAGCAATTACAGCTATTGATGAAATGGTTGTTGTAGCGGCAGTGCTATGTAAATTACATCTTATTTTCTTTGATTTTGCTTACTGATACTACACAGAAGAAACAGGAATGCAGATGAATCTTTCGGTATGTCACAACTCATGACAATCTATCATGCAATATATCATGAAAGAAGAAACGATCTGTATATAGGACAATGTTTGCTCAAGTTATTTCATTTGAAGCATTTTAACACCCAAATCGATTGAGTTATAAAACCTCGTTTTGATTACTGCTTCAAAAATTGGGGGCATCCTTGATCATAACTATTAAAAACATTGAATGCCCGCAAAATTACTGTTACATACAGTTCTGTTTTATTATTTTACCAAAATATATTAAATCTTGTAAACCCTTTCTTGCTTGTGTCAAATATTCGTTTTGGTCCAAACTATATTTTTGTCAACAACATCCAGTTATTTAGTACTTGCAGCATGTGCTATTACTTATTCATTTCACGCATTTAATTTTACAGCGTGAATACTATAAATCTGAACAGCACTCTATGGTTTTATCTATATGACACTTGAACACCTCTCAGTTCACTTGGAGGAAAAGGTATATATATTTTTAGAAAATGAAATAGCTTACATAAAAACTAAGTATACTTACTATAGCATGATAATTGCTATTGATTTTAATGCCTATAAAGATACTTAGCCAGATTTTATCAAATATGTTATAGACCTACGTCAAAACAGAAGACGTGTAGTTGGTCTAATTAAGATGTAAGGGAGATAAATCAATGTGGTGAAAAGTTTTACATCTATGTCAGATGACTGGGTTAAGAATCGGTAATGGTGGATGTGGAACAGATACGGGCATAGAGAAATGTTTAGGTATCCATGGCAACTCGGCCTCACTGGTTAATTATATTTTAGCTAAATTACGATTTTAAAAATTTAACGTCCTTTGACATAGATGATAATTTTGAATCAATATATATGCCAATTGTAGTTGCATTTGACGACAAACAAATTAGATTAGAAGGCAATAAGTGCCTTGGGGTTGGGGGTGGGATAAAATAGTAGATAAATACATATCGAAGAAAAATCTCAATGTTTTATCATCTCAGTATGTGGATTGCGATTTTAAATATCAACTATAAACTCAATGAATGCATCGAAACTATCACTGGTATTTATAATAATACAGTAAACTCAACGAATACAGCCAATAGAAAGCAAAACATAGCTGAGACGTCTCCAAAACAATTTCTAAAGTTCACTCTTGATTCGACAGATATTTTATATCCGCCAAAAGCAAAGCATTATAGATATCTAAGACAGTTCATAATACAAGGTACATTTGAATCACTTGAAGATCATACATTTTATAGAAATATGTTTAAATCGGACAGAAGAAGCAAGCAAAAGCAATATGAATTTGAACAAAAATAACCTTTATCTGCATTATACTCTAAAAATACATATCATTTCTGACTCTTCGTAAATAATTCTTATACTTGTGCACGTAGCAGTATCACATCTGCAGTTTGGTATGACAATCTTTCCATTTTTCCATTCATGTTCACCTCTTACAGGAAAATGAAAACAGCCAAATGTTAATGATACTCTAGACATAATAATCACTGAAGTAGAGGTTAGCCTAGCACTGAGTAAACTGAAGCATGATAAAAGCTGGGGAGTAGATGCTTTATCCATCGACTTCTTTATATCAGTGTAGTAGTCTTTATTGTTATGTTGTTGTTAGGGTGCTAAGTATATGTAATTAAATTGCTTGTGTGTTAGTTTTAATATTCTTTTTTATTTTATTTTTGTTTCATTACATTTTATTGTAATGATTATTGAAAGGATTCAAAATTCTTTTCAGTAATTCGATATTTTCTTTTACTGAATGTTATTTATCTAAGACGTAAAACGTGTTACATGAGAATTATTTTTAGTTAACCTAGTTCATTTTGGACTGGCAAGAACGTAAACAGGCAGTTAAAGTGATTGGTCAGTATCATGGCCATACTTTCCTTGCGTGATCACCATGAGTAAACAACGTTTATTTTTTATTGGTTTTTAAGTGGGGCTACACTGGCGTACGTGATAGATTTCTTGTAGTAATAGACCACATGACCAATCTCGCGAGACTTGAAATGATGTTTTGGGGGTTTAAATACGCATCCTTAATAATCTTCTGGCAGAGTCGTTTTAACATCTTGAAGGAACAAGGTGTTATTTTTATTTGTTGCCAGATTGTTTGTTTTTCATCTGATTTTTTGATTTAATAATTTATTCTCCTAGAAACTCGACAAGTTGACTTTCTTATAAAAAATTCTGAAAGATATTCATGGAAATTTATTCTGGAATTATTCGGAAACAAAGACTCAGATTCAATTGAGGAATTGTTGATATTCGTACATAGGACCACATCTGACGTCATCGCCTTCCATATTTGCATGTCGTCGAGATTCGAACCTGGATTCTAATAGAACTATTTAGTGATAGGACTTGTGTTTTCATTCTTAGGATCAAATTTTGGATTATATTCACAAACTGTAAGTCTTATTTACCAATTTTTACATTGTTTTCTAGAGAAATAAATTATTTTGTTAAAATACACAAAGCTTGTTGACTTCACTCTTTTCTTCTGTTACATTTGTACGAGCCTACACGTAACAAGGGTCAGTAGTCTTGGGTAAACACGTAGTTATATTCTTATTTCGTGTTTGAGATTTCATTATTTAAACTTCACAAAAACTGTTGAATTTGAAATTGACCATTATCATAGTTTTCTAAAGATTGTTGGAAAGATACTTTCGTCAATCTCGTACTGTCTCTTAAAGTTGTTTTGCTTTGTTTGTAAATATTGTCGGATGCTAGGAGTTCCATCACCCTTGTCAAGCCTCCATTCTGATGTTTGGTTTACTGATTGTAGGTCTTAAATATTGTGATATAATCCTCTTGTCTGAATAATACATTTGCAGATACAATTTTTTTCTTCTGTTTTGATGAATACATTCATATAGCTCTTATATGTTGTTACCTCGTTAAGTACCATCCGGTACAGTAACAGGTAATGTATTATGTGCATTTCGTTTCTACTTTTGACATTGTTTTCCTCATAGTCTTCGGTATTCGATTATCAACACGTTTTTGTAGTAATTGAATATTAGGTCCAGCATTCCTCCCCACTGAATCTGTGAGGTTGAAGATATTACAATGTTTCAGTGAGGGTTGATTGTTTGACCTAGTGCAGCTTTTCCTTCATCTGTTTTTGTAAATATGTTTCAAGGTTAGATTCACAACGACCAAAATGAAATATTTTCCACTCATTCTATACATGAGCTACACTATTTAATTTAACGAATACAGCTTATGTTGTTTGAGCTACAATTGTGAGCAGGCTAAAATAATCTAAAATGATTAGTTTTTCAACTTTTTTATACTCAGTGTTAATTGGGAACTAATTGGTAAACCTGAACAGGTTTTTGGAAAAGTATGCTGTATGCAATATTTAGAAGACAGCTTAATGTTTCGTGTCGTTATGTTGATAATGGTTCTTGTTTCGGTTTGATATTTACAATATGTTAAAGTTAGCAAACGGCCGTGCATTCTTAAAGTTCTTGAATACTTTGTCAAACATATCCGTCAGAGACTTTAAAGCGTTCAGAAACGTTTATTATAGTATACATTCATTTGTACGGTGTTCATAATAATGTAATCAGGTCAAATACCATGTGCTATCGTGTTGTCGATTGTGAAATGAGTGAAATCAGCCTTACAATTTCGTCAGTTTCAATTGTTGATGTTGGCCCGAGTGATGTGTTGCATCGAAATGTGGGAAAATATTTAAGAGCTCAATAGTAAACATAGTTATTATTGTTTGTTTTCTTCTTTTGTTCGTTTGGCTCAACATGTTATTTATTAACCTAAACTGTTCGGCAACAGAAGGATAAATTTGAAATTCCTGTCAAGCATTTTTGGTAGTGACCCGTATGTAGAGAAACACTTGTCGTCTCCTTTTGGTATGCATGCACTAACAGCAGGACATTATACATCTTACAAAGCATTTCGTTTTGGTTAGGGTCATTATCATTGCTGAATCTTAAAATTTGTAGAGTTGGATCGTGCAATAGTGCATATACACCCATCTCTTGTGGAGAATGAACATTTGTTCCGAAGGCATACTGATAAAGTCATATATTTCGACCGAAATAACACATTAACTAAAGCTACCTACAAATTGTTAAATACTGATATTTGAAATGGTTTCATTTCTTTCAGTCAGTGTGATTTAATAATCTTATGTGCGGAGTTTGTACTCTTTTTGTTCTTTCTTAAACTGTCAGATTTGGTCCTTTTTCTTTATATTCTAGTAACCAATCACAAGTTATCATCAAAGGTCAACTGTATGTGAATCTTTTGGCTTATGCAAAGTTGCCTTTAAAACAATTTAAACCTAAGAATAATTTTGGTTTTGTCTATGCTACCTTCCAAATCTTTGATAAGACACTTAGTAGAATAAATCAAAATGCACCTTAAGAGGAAGAAAATCCAATTGCAGGATGCCTTAGAAGGAAACTCTTGAATCATTCAAGAAGACTAAGTACACTTGCTTATGTCATGAAAGTACATTTTGGAAGACATTGCCTTTCAGACGATTTTTATCAGCACAGTCTAATTTATGTCCTATGTTACATTTAATGGCATATTAAAAAAGCCTCTTATAAATGCAACTTGTAAAAAGCTTGGTTACAGGTATACGTGCATTAAGGACAAATCCTGGACACATTCATCAGTAGGGGTGTTGTTTAAATATCTATGGGAACTATATTAGCATGATGTACACTATTTTATTTGACAGGCATATTTTCAGCAATTTATGTTTGATCATAACTTTCAATTGGTCTTTTGAAAAACATACGGTCGAAACTAATCAAAGTAGAATTTAATACAGTCATGCAAATATAAAGTGTGTGTTCAAAATCCGCTGAAGTATCTAATTCCTTTTGATGTAATATAATCCTCCTTTAGTTCATTTTGTAACATTTTCGAGTTAGTGATTTGAAGACTTCCTCTAATTATTATTGTCACAACAGTTCACAGTAATTTGGAGATTTAACAGAGCTAGCATTTCGAATTTTTTTCATCTTCTTGATTTCTTTTCAGTCACATTTATCTAACGCATTTTCATTTAAGCTATTATAGGTTAAAACCTTGACTGTTCCGTTTGCAATGGATATGTTCAATTACTATGTGTACACCTCGATTTCATTTGAAGTGGTGTTAATGTTATGTTTGTGCTCAAAATACTCTAATTCTTTTAACATCCGTGACTTCTAATTTTTTCATTATTTAAATAACAACATCAAAATATTCCAATTCTTTTTGCATCTGTGATTTGTAATTCCTTCACCATTTAAATAACAACAAAATGAATGAAAGTGATGAAGAGTTGCAAACGAAAGCATATGAAAGTTCTGAAGGTTACACTAGAGATGACTCTGGCCATAATTATTCATTCAAAAATATTGAAACATATTTAGATGAACCAAACCCATCAAGCAATGATTTTACAAATTAACAGTCTTGACTTGAATATTTAAACAATCCTCAAATAATTATATATTTTGGAATTACTAACAATAGCACTTTTAGTGTTGGATTTATTGAGAAATGTGCTTAAATGGCGTCTCGTGATACGTTATATCGGAAGGAAGGTTGTTAAATCTATGTGCTACTAGAAACAGTAGAACGGGATTGATAAGCAAGTGAGTGTGCTTCTATCAGCATGGTTGACTGATTAATCTTAATATTTTAACATGCAAACTGAGACATGGAAAAAAGAAAGAAAGAAGTGTTACTGATGCACTATTAATACTCAGTAGAGACATGAAGACTTAGAGTAGAAAGTATACTGTTAACTCGATCAAATGTTATGAACTAATTAAATTGATTCAATCCCATGAATGTGAAAATATTTTCCCCGGTGTGAAAAACCTTTACGGCAAGGCATATACCTTTACCTTCAGTTCGTAAAGGTAGAGTGATTCTGATTTTGACTAGGGGAATCGATGCTCCAAGAGGAAATAATGATCCACTCTTTTGAAAACGTACACACTATCTATCAAACGAACCGTTTATACGCTGCTTGGAAAAGTGTTGTTTTATTAAAAGACACACTGATATACCAGTCAACAGAGCAAAACTATGATATTTAGGTAGCCAGGTATTTTGAAAAATAATGGGGTAAGCTGAAAGCTGTCTCTTGAATTTTACCCTTTTGGTACTACCAAACTTGCTGACATCCTACATAACTCGCTGCATTTAAAATGGAAATATTTAGCAAAACAAAATTAGAAACATTTGCATGAAATCCATTTAATTTTCAGTATCTAGTCATTTGCACAGCTTCCTACAATTAAATAAACTTAACTAGGTTAAAATAAATGCAACAACATCCAGATTCAATTAATTAATTCAAGAAAAGCGAAGCAAAAAATCTTCTCAAGTAAAACTGATAATTTATTATTTGTATTTGAAGAACATATTGAATACAAAGGGTAAATTGACACTGAATTATCAATGAAAAGTATGAGCAAAGAATTTTCTTCTAAATATATGTGTAAATGACAACGAGCTATCACCGAACGTAAGTGACGACAGTTCCTCTCGAAACGTTGCAGCCCAGCAGGCCATTATGAATACGATGACGACAACGACTATGATGATGACACAGTTATGACAGTATTGGTTGAATGTGATTGTTTTCTTTAGTATTTAAGAACACAGTTTAGTATTTTCTGTATTGTCCAGATTATGTATGGTGTTTTATCGCTTTTATCCACAGAGGGAACGGCCCCAAGGTACAGCAGCATCGTGGTTTTGTCAAAAGATCTGCTTTTGGTCGTAGACAGGATGAAATATTCTCTGCGGCTCCGCAATCGCCATAACGGTAAATTCCTGGCGGAGTTACAGGAACCGACAGGACCCTTTGGTATCTGTGTATTTGAAAAGAACTGGCTTCAAGTGGCGGTGCCGCTGTTCCCCGACAAAATCGACATTGTGTTTGTTCCACAGCCCCAAATGCAGTCATTAAAAGGCGAGGACATTAGATATAACTTGTAGATTTGAGTTCTATCGTGGAGTAAAGGCCTTGAAACTCGCGAGGAGACTTGCTGTCTGTGGAATGAAGGAGGAATGGCATTGCTGGAGCCTAATGTCTCTAGAGGACGGATATGTTTGCACAACACAGAAGATTTGCAAATAAGGAGGTTGTAGTCACTTGGCCACAAATGCGACGACTCTGCGGTGTACATCACATGCTGAAATGCTGGACTGGTCTTAACTCTCCTCGCAATGGCGTGTACGTTTATAACATTATGGACTTCAGACAGGAGTTCGCCTACCACCACTGTGACTTGACGTATCCAGAGGGTATCGCCGTGGACAGAATGTGATTTATATACGTGCGTAACAAGACAAATCCTCCCTGCATTCATCAGATTACAGAGACAGGGCAAACATTGACAGTACACAAGAAGGGATGCTACGACAGCCAGGGGCGATGCACTTTGACGAAAAGGAAGGACAAATGTAGGTCAAAAACTATGGCAGTAAAGAGGTCTGAATTTTACGTCCAGAACACAGTGACCAAGAAGGTAAACTCTATATCTATAGGGAGACAATTGAAAAATAATATTTTGATGATTTTGGTTTTCTTATAGATTATAAGATGTCAGACAATGTCAGAACGCTGTGAAAACTATCGTTAAGAAAGTTTATGCAAGTAAAAAACAATTGAGACCGTCCATACATCTGACTAGCAAATCTGGCATTTTTATGAAATAGGATGTGCAACTAATGGATTCTAAAAAAAAAAAATGTATAAATGTTATTTAAGAAATTACGAAATTACCAGAGATTTGAGTTTAGTTACGTTTGGTATATTATCACTAAATCGAAATTACAAAAGAAGTTAAAGAGTCCCAAAGACCATGTTTTGACTTATTAGTATATTATTTTATTTGCGAAATAGCTTCTTTCTGTTCATTGCCTCTCCCTTTACTTTCCTTTCATGTGAGTGTACGGGCAGTTTAACGACAATTGTTTGTGCACTTGACATAAGAAATTCAACTTGACCTGATTTCCCATTATTTAATAGACTAATAAACAATCATAAAATACGGATAGATTTAATCGATTTAATTTGAATTTTGCTGATTGAAAAAAAAGTCAAACAGAAAATATAGTTCCATATTTGGTAGAAAATACACTGTGTCTTAAGCGAAAGCTAAAAGTGAATGAGTACGTGCGTTAATAAAGTGCAATAATCTTGTTGCATTTCCCTAAACTTTAAGCATCAGAAAATGGAACAGAAATATGAAATTTTATCTGATATCGGCAGAATCTCCTCTTTCCTTACATAAATATACAGTCTGGAAATCTTTTAGTATCCGTTCAAACTGATGTAGAAAAAATGAATAGAGTCAAAAAGGAAAAAAAGGAGTTGAGATATGAATAGGCCTGTGTATGGAAATATAGGCTTGAATAGCATACATAAGGGTAGATATATTTCCTAAATGGGAAAATATATAAGGTGTTCCAAAAGTGATAACCCTAGTGCGACGATATAACTTTTCGCCTATTTCATTTTCTTCCTATGACACACACACACACACACACACACACACACACACACACATATATATATATATATATATATATATATATATATATATATATATATATATATACACACACACACACACACACACACACACAAAGTGACTGTCAACATAATCTGATTATTTGCTTATAGTGACATGATGTTTTCACCCAAAAGTCTCCAACTGATGTTAAATGAAAATGGTACCAATCTGACATTCAATATGGCTAGTTTGTAACTCCTGTTGTTGCTGGAGATTATCATAGATGGTTTATACACACAGCAGTTGAAATGAAGAAATGATTTTCTATCGAATTCTTGGAAATGCATTTTTCCGAATGGAGCGTCAGTTTCTTCCAAGGACTCCTGTAACATGACAACATTTTAATGGATTAGAGATCCTTGAAACAATGAGACTGATTTATTCTCTTGTATGTATTTATGTATATTCTGCTTGGGAATCGCTAGGAGGAAAGCAAAGTCAACATGCATGACAAAATTATGATGCACATGCTTTGCAACGCAAGGCACTGAAATAGAGCGTTTCCATGTATCAGAAGTCTGTAATTACCTACGTAGTGCAGTATCTTTAAATCTAACCTGGCCAGTCACCGTAGCATGCTGCTTTCCTTGTTTGTTCTTTATTTTATTCATCCCACAACTTTCATTGTAGCAAACAATGTAAAGCCCATGTGACTTTCCATATATTCGCCAACACGCCAAGTGGCAAAAGCTTTTGGATTAAAGTCAGAGTTAATTTGTTTAAACTTTCTAAGCAAATAAAATATATAAATGAGATATGGGCTTGACATAAAGGTGGATTATTCTTGTATTAAATGCTATTTGAATTATATTTTAATGTGTCTCTCTAATAATGGCCCTGTGGGACATAGCTCTTTTACAGTACAAATGGTGTCTTCCTTTTTATCGTCATCTTTGTGATTCCATGTTGAAATTAAGCGTTCGAGTTAAGACTCAAATATGCAACTAAAATGGAAGGTCGCATTTGTCAATTAGATGACAGCCTTTAGAATCATAATGTGGCAAGGCAGCATTTTCTGATCATACACCTCACCCCCAATATATATCCAGGTTGTTTATGCAATAGCTTTTACGTTTGTAAAGTATCCTATTTCCACGTAATAATTTGTACTTTTCTTCGGTACCCGATTTTCACACAATAAGTTGCAATGTTATTGGGTATCCCATTTCCTAGCAATAACAGGCACTGTTCTTCTGAACACCATCTCCACATAATAACATGTACTGTTATTCAGTATCTTATTTCCGAGCAATAACTTATACTTTTCTCAAGCACGCCATTTCTACTCAAAAACTTGCAAATAACTTCTTCTGCTACTTAAGACACGACTTCTACAGAATAAATTCAGTACCATTTCCATTCAATAACAATTTAACCCTTCTTCAGTGTCCCATTCCCACGCAATAACTTGTTCTGTTCTTCAATATCGCAAAATTATTTTACTTTTTTGAGTAGATCATTTCTACGCAATAAAATGTAATTTTCTTCAGTACTCGGGTTTCGCGAAATAACTTTCTACTAATCAGATATTTCTGCCTAAAGATGGCGCCACAACAAACATATGGAACATTTTGCTTCTGGCAATTTCTTTGACTGGATGGTCATATTGTCGTGGGTTTACGCTTGTTGTATTGATATATTCGAGTAACAAAAGTGGAATACATTTTCAGAGGCGGCATCCTTCTGAGTCAGATTTTGTTGCCAAATAACCATGTGTGCGCGTTGTTTTTGTTTTAAGTATTCTTACGTATCTATGCTTTGCGCTCCTAATTGTTTTTGGAACTACAGGCAATAATTCCTTTCTTACAGGAAACTTGATACTTGTAAATATGTATATTGAATAGAAGCGTGGTGACAGATTGTTTGCACTTTTAATGGCATGACTTCGCAGTGTTTTATGCTTTGATGAGCGTATTAGTATAAAACACATAGACTGTATTAAATCTGAAAAAGAATCTTATCTTCAAAGTTTGCTGCTCCATTCATAGCAGACGTCATTACACACTGGATAAATCGTAGTACTCAACAATACCGTTACTTGTTGGCTACATTTAACTAAGAAAACTGAACAAGTAGAATGACGTTACTAAGTTCAGATAAATTTCTATTCAAGCTAACCTTTCCACAATAATAGAAAAATAAACAGTGGATATCAGTCGTTTCCGGTTGCAATGTGTTTTGCATCAAAATCAGTTGGATTGAGGTCAAATCTATGATGCCAGATTGTGTTAATTTAAATAGATAAACGATTAAGTGCCCTAAAAAAGCTAAGCTGGGAGGCACGTATTGGTAGATTTCAGAACGCTTTTGATCGAGAAAGTATAATGTTTTCACTGTGAATGGAGAAAGAACTATAACGTAGCTTATAAAATATCATGCTGGGAGATACGAAAATGTCACACTGAATGACTACTATTACAATTTGTTTAATACAGTATAAAATAGGATTAAACACTATGACCCTTTTTGCCGAGCCCACAATAGTAATAAAGAGATACATAGCAGTCATTTCTCCATCTTTGCATCATAAACAGTTAGCTATTTCGGTAGATGTTTTTCTTCTCTATATATGTCCAAAATCCCCTCATATATTTTCATTATACCTGGCAATGCTATACAACCATTCATTATGTGCCACGCTCTCTCGTCCCCTTGACCATGGAATCAAGTACAAATTACAGAAACACGCTTTGGCAAATTTGTCATTTGCTTTTATGTCCCAAATCCCTTGCATTTTGTTTATCTTTGGGACACATCAAGATGGAGCTAAAACAATTGCAGGAAAGCTAAGCCGTATAAAATTTATCTTCAATCTAAACCGTTTCATTGTTTGTGTTCTGTAAATCCATAACAGTCAATGTCATAGTCATATAAATATGCATCAAGATTTTGGTTTTGGTTTTCATTTGCTTAAATTTCATGAACGCTTTAATATAATCTGTATATACTTTGGATGGATCATAATGAAGTTATGACAATTCAATATGTATATGATTGCTCGTACCTTTGTCCAAGAGGCCAATGTTACAGTTATATAATATCTGCATTCAGACTTTGGTTAAGATGTTTTCACTTTCTTATGTGCTAACAGCCTGTTTGCCCTTTTTGATCTTTGGGTCAAGGTCGCAGTCATAGAATATGTTCATTATGCTTGCATAGAAACTGATATTTGCTTATATTTTCTAAATCTCCTGATGGGTTTTGTATTTACTTAGAATGAATGATTATGAAGACAAGATAATATGTTCCACGTCATGCTTGCTCTTCACATTGACATTTTGCTAAAGGACAAATATTTTACAGACGTGATCCAATCGTGTCCCTGATATTCATCACTCAATCAGAAGTTTAGTTCCTCCTAGCTCAGATATAAAACATTTTGCACATGCCCTGGATAATTTAGAAAACTGAATTCATTATATTTCATGTGATGCCAACATTTGTAAATTTTGTGATTGTAGCAAGTTAGACAAAACTATAAAGATCCAAAGAACAATTGTCCGTTGTTAAAATAATAGAAACACTTGTCCAATCCACAAATTTGTGCAGCGATGAATATATGAAATTTGACACAACATGGCATATAGTATTACAGGAAAATCAGACAATACAAAGTGTTATTATAAATGGAATTTAATGACTTTAAATGAACCCATAATAAAAAGGCTTGTTTGTACAGCCGAAATATGTTGTCAAAATGTCCAAGCGAACAATTTTAATTTTTGGTGCGAAATTGCAAGTAGTCGCACAAGCAAAAGTCATTGGAGTATGTGTAGTTAACACCCAGACATAATTGTCACAGGAAATAGTTCATGAAGTTTAAAGCTCGGATGGTAAATGTGTAACTTCTGGGTCTGAGACTACGCACATAGTATGAATTCAAATGGTACGAGGAACAAAGACATTAAATTTTTAAAATAAAATTTCACGCAGTAATTGAAGTTTCGTGTGTAGTTGTTTTCCTCTTTCAGCAGAATTAGGATGAAAAAATAGTTTGGAGATGTAAATATCAGCAAAATATTGTGAATTCGCTTTTCCTTGGTGAACTAATTTTCCTGGCTTTGTTGTTTTGAATTTAATTACCGAAGGAACAAATATTCCTCTGTGGATAGAACAGGAGGACTTCTTTGCTTAATCCAAAATTTAATCACCGACGAAAATCATGCACAATAAGAATCGACAATCATGAAAATAAATTTCAAGATAATTTCCATCTTCTTTGCCTATATACATGGTATGATTCTTAACTTTTGCTGAGTTATAGATTCATGTATAAACTCTATCGTAACATTTATGAAGTGATGTGTATTTCTTTGCATTCATGATACATACGATATATAGCTAGATAGATGGAAGAACGGGTCTCTAAATTAAACGAAAAGAGAGCAGAAGAAGAATGTTCATGCAGAAAGCACTGAACGCCTCTAGACCTGTCAGTAAGGACCATTGGGTGTGTTCAAGATGTTATTATTCTAACCAACGTGAGTTTTTATTTCAGGCCTGCAAGATGAAGATGACTTTTTGCTGACAATCAGAAAAAAAATGATCAGACGTTAGAAGAAATGGTAAGAAACGAAAATATTTCAAAACAAAATATTATAGAAGTAGCAGTGAAGCAAGATAGATATTCCAAAGGTGGCCAGCGGACCCTAAATGAAATGTCCAAGCTGCTCAGGAGGGCGATTTCAGAGACTGTAGGGATCTGGTGTGGATATAGATCAGAAGCACCGCACACTCCCGTGTTTGTGGTTACTCTCAAAGACCATAAATGCATACTGAAAGAGGAAAGATTTTCCCACAATCTTTTACCAATTACAAAATTATTACTCGTCATAGGTATGTACCAAACGATGAAGTAAGAAGTATTGTAGAAGAACATGGTAGCAAGTGTGTCAGATCTGAGGATATCGCTCGTGTGAACAACTGTATTGCAAAACACACTGAGAGTCTTATGTTGGGACATAGTAATATGAGTATGATTAGATCATGCCCCATTAAAGCACGTGGGTACTTGAAGAAGAAAATGGAAGTCCAAAAGGACACATGCATAATTTTTTATGTTCCTGTGTGTAACAAGATAACCGGATTGGATTTAGGATTTATGATAGAACACTTTTGGTGGTGATATAAATACAATGTTTATTGATGAACGACTTGAATAAAAAAAAAAAAAAATTATAATTAATACGTTCGTGTATAAGATCCAAAATATTGGACAAATTAACACAATCAGCACGAACCTAATAATGTAACATAAATGTGAATACAAATAAATGATCTTACACAGTAAAAAGACAAAGGTTAATGATACACAGTAATTTCAAACGGCGAAAAGAATGATGTGTTTTACTCAACTGCTAAAAAATGATGTACTTTACTCATATAGTAAAATGGATTCACTCAAATCGTGAGAAATAATGTACTTTACTCAAATAGTAAAGTGATGAAAACAAAAGGACAGATATCATACAAAATATCTTTACAGTCCCAAAACACTGGGTATAGCAAAGCCCAAAATTAGCCCACGGCTAAAAGATTACATGCATGGAGTAACAGAAAACACTCCGTCACTAGCACACTTGGCTACCAGTCACATTGGTCAGTCAAGCAGTCAGCATTTTGGGTAGTCACCGGCCACCATTCAATTCCTTGGTCAATCAAGCTATCAGCGCCCACCAATCAGTCAGCAACGCCCGATCGCCTGCTACTCGACCAGTAACACACTGTTCACTCAGCTCTACTGCTGCTATAGTTCAGCTTTACAGCTGTAATGGTCAACGTCTACGGTCAGCTCTACAGCCGGTATCCCGTCGACTATGACCAGCTGAAAATACATCTAACACGATGTACTATGCATGGCACGGCATATACGATAAAACGTAATGACGTTATATACGGTCAGCTATACAAATTACGTTATCAGCACTACATTACAAAGCAATAAACGGGTTCAGAAGTGAACCTGTGTCCGATAAGAATCCTACGGTACTAAACGTTTATTAAAAATGCAACTTTATATTGCTAATATAAATCTCTTGCTAAGTCACAACCAACATAGAAAATATTTGAACTTACTGTGTAAGCCGAAGCAACATAGAAAATATACAAAAATAAACGTGGTAGTACAATAGTTATAACTTATAATACACATAAAAAATTAATAAATAGCTCGCATACCTGCACAGCTGAAGATGTGCAAGTCCTTAAGTAGACTGCTCACTGACAAGACGTTCCGTAATGTAAAGATTTAGTCTTACGATGAGGCATTTATATACAGACGATGCAACCCTACATCGTCTGTGCGCTTGATGTATTCGGTTTTTCCCATTTAAAGCACATCGCACGTGTGGCATAGGATGAACCGAACTCACTGTTTCGAAATATTGCACAATATACATAAGTCACCCTCGGGTATCGTTGTACACAGAAAACAAAACCCGAGTACATGTATTTAATAAATAAAGGGATTTATACAATTCCGTGACACTGTGAAAGGTATCATACCGATAGGGGAAAATGAGTTTCCAAAAGATATTGATGGAATCGTTAGTGACGTCAAAGAAGGAGAATTTGTATTATTTAGCGACAACAATGCAGTGGCATACCACCAAAAACTACGGATAGGATGCTGTATAGAAAGTGCTTGTAAAAGGGGCAGTTTGGCAGGATTTGTAGATCTCCCTGGTGTAACTTTTGGGTGCCTAACAGCTGCTCATCTTGTGCTAGAAGATATTACATCGTACATTCAAAGAGGAGATCTAGAAAACCAACAAATTAATTACTGATAAGGAGAAATACAAATAAAAATGCACCAACCAAAATTATTAGAGGACCAAAACATTTTTGGGTATGTAATACTATAACATGAGAAGCAGGAAACATTTTTACACGATCTGTTGATGCAGTTATTATACAAATTACTAATGGGGATAGAAAACCAGTAATGTCACATGTTCCTGATTGTGAATATCATGGTAAGGATAAAGTTGTTATAAAGCATATTTTAATAGCACTGACAGGGTTAATAACAATATTTCTGGTGTCAGACAATAATAATTTCAAAAGTAACTCTTACATCATTCCTACTTAAGATCCGCTATCATGCAATACTCATTAAATTCAAATTTAGGTATTATCATTATATTATTTATTATTGGTAGTCTCTCGGGGGCCGAGGAAGACATGTTGTGCAGTCTCATCAACGATGGACGCGTATGTGGCTCCGGAGTCCAAATTCCGATGAACACTGGCGGTTGCAGGTGGGGCATGGGACACCGGTACTTGGGGGTGGCTGAGACGCAGCTTTGTGACGTCTCTCACGGGCTGCAGCAAGACGCTGGCGGCGGTCAGCCTTGAAGGTGGAACTGGCTTTTCTGGTCAGGACTCGCCAGTGACTTCTGTCTGAGGCAGCGAGCTCGAGCTGATGCGGTTGAAGGTTTGCCCATTTGATGTGCATCTTGAGGTTGTCTTTGTACCTCTTGTGAGGGCGGCCTTGGTTTCGGTTGCCTCGGACTAGCTCGCCAAAGAACAGTTGCTTTGGGATTCTGTTTTGATCCATGCGGATGACATAGCCGGTCCAACGAAGTTGGGCCTGGATCAGTTTGGCTTCGATGCTTGTTGTGTTTGCTCTATCAAGGACTTCCTGGTTGGGGATTCGGTCATGCCACTTGATCCTCATGATGGCTCTCAGGGAGCGCTGGTGGAATTGTTCCAACTGACTGATGTGCCTTCGGTATACAGTCCACGTTTCACAGCCATACAAGAGAGACGTCAGGACAACTGCATTGTACACCTTCAACTTTGTTGACAAGTGTATATCCTTGTGCTGCAAGACCTTGGTTTGAAGTCGTCCGAGTGCTTGGCTGGCTTTTTGGATCCTCGCAGTGGTCTCTTTGTCCAGGGAGCCATCATTGGATATTGTGCTGCCTAGGTATTTAAAGCTGTCCACATTCTTCAGCTGCGTGTCGCCGATGGTGATGCAGGGTTGTGAAGGGACAGTGTTTGGGGCAGGCTGGAAGAGGACTTCTGTCTTTCTTAGGCTAATTGTGAGTCCGAACAGATTGGAGGCTTCAGAGAACTTGTCCACAATTGTCTGTAGGTGAATCTCTTCATGGGCCATGAGGGCACAGTCATCTGCAAAGAGTGCTTCAGTGATGAGTCTTTCAAGCGTCTTAGTTTTAGCAGCTAGGCGTTTGAGATCAAACACTGATCCATCCAGGCGATATCTAATGTAGATACCAAGGTCAAGGTCATGGATGGCGTGGAGCAGTACCTGCGTGAAGAAGGGGTTGAAGAGCACCGGAGCGAGTACACAGCCCTGTTTGACACCATTAGATATGGGGAATTTCTCAGAGGGTTCACTGTCTGAGAGAATCTCTCCAGTCATGTCATCATGGAAAAGCCGGATGAGGTTGGTAAACTTCTGAGGACAACCAAGTTTCTTGAGTATTACCCACAGTGCGTCTCTGTTGACTGTGTCGAATGCCTTCGTCAGGTCCACGAAGACGGCATACAGATTCATGTTCTGCTCAAGGCATTTCTCTTGGACTTGTCTTACTGCGAAGATCATGTCAGCAGTGCTACGGTCTGGGCGAAAACCACATTGGGACTCAGGTAGGTTATCTTCTGACACTGATGCGATAAGTCTGTTGAGAATGAGGCTTATCATTATAAGCTAGGGTTAAATTCTTAAAATTGTCTGTATGTTTTTGACCTATGTTTTAGCTCCCTTTTTCTCGTTCTTTTAATCCAGGCAACAACATCGCAGACACAAGCAATATCAGATTGCAGCTTATCGAAGAAGATATGACAAATCACTAGCTTATTTGAAAAACAGGATTAGTCTATATTTGAATGAAGGGTCATATACCATGGGAAAGAATTAATTTGGTTAATAATCTTGCTCCAGCAGATATTTACATGATTCCATGAGATCAATGCCGAGCGAGCATGATAAAAGTATGTACAACTGATTGTTTTTGATAGGTGTTGCTCCTCGTTAATGAGATATTTGTGAAGAATGAAAGCGAAGCAAAACAAAACAAACACAAAGAAATATATTGTGGGTAGGTGAGGTGGGGTTGAAACTCTACCAGAGTGACCTGACCTGACTGTCCAGCTTTTCAGTGGAATATCATGCTATTTTCCGGACAACTTGAACAGTAAAATTATTGTGCTTTTATCAAGCATCCTGGCGTTAATAACAAGAACGCAACTATACCTTTTTTCTGAAACTAGGCAAAATGTTTAAAAATATTTGTTATGTTTATCATTTATCTGCTTTTACATCTTTTCGAAGCGTAGTAATCAGCGAATATATCTTTCCTAGATTATCTCTGTGCGTAGATTGTTTTGGACGAGAATTCATGCTTCACGTATTCTAAATTATGTGATTAACATGCTACAGCATGTGTAAATGGAAACAGACTGAACCATATGCGTCTACATATAGCACATTATGGGAATCTACAATCATCTTTGTCACCAGGAATAATGTTGAGCATGAATTAAGGCAACTCAAATCTATCACTTTAAATGACTCATGAAACATGACTTTATGGATGACAAGACTGTTTTGGACACATTTATCAGACAGAATAATTAAATCATTTGTGTCAGTTCTTCGGCAATTGTGAATTTACCTAGATGCAGTGATGAAAATAGGATGCCAGGAATAGGGATCAATATACAGACACGTTTTGAATGGATTAATGCATGAACTATTCAGGTCCATTAGTTCAAGAATTAGTTTGGAGATTTTCAAGTGCTATCAATCATTCATTAATTTAACCATCAATCATTCCCTTCATTTAAGTTGATTAGAAGTATTTTTCTAGTACTATCCAATCGTCCCTTCATTAATCTATCACTCCCTTCATTCACGAAATAGTTAGAACGTTTTCTTCTAGTGCTGTCCAATCATTCAAGAGCTGGGGTGAAGAAAATATATTTGTGGATGCTATTGAAGTTTACGTTTATCTACAACATTGAATTAGATTTCAACTCAATAGTTAATATATCAGTTTTACATAAATATTATAACTAGGTCAATAATAAATAAAATCATTTGCAGCTTGTGCTAAAGGAATACGTTCGATATAGTCATAAATGCGGAATTTGCTTGAATGCTACAGACTTAATAATGACGCTTTCCATTATATCAGTGAGAACTTTAAATGAGGCAAAATTGTTCAAAAGTAAACTACATGACACGGTATGAAAGTGGTAGATATAATATTAATTTTCAAATGTGATGAAGCAAATGTGGTAATTTTTTAGATATGATCTGGGTCATCAAATTGAATTATCTATTATTATAGGTTTGACAAAGAAAGATCCCCTGCTTTACACCGGTGGAGAAATTCTGGATGATGCAGATATTCCTTACAAAGAATGTCGGGTGATCAAATTTGGATGTACCACAGGCGTAACCGATGGCTATCTGACATGCAGTGAGATTTTGTTTGACCAGTGGATATTTGGGGCAACTACTGTTTTCTTGTCAAGTTTTGACAAATAGAAGCGTCCAAGTCTAATTTTGCAGCTGAAGGTGACTCAGGAGTAGTGATTTTCCTCTGTGAGGGTGCAAACATTCAGAACAGGCAATCTGCGACAATCGACTCTGTAAATCAAAAGATTGTTACAATAGAAGAAAACGTGAATTCTCTGGAACGTAATATGAACTAAAAAAGCGACATTGCAATGGATTTCTTCAAAGAACGTTTTGAAAGTATAATGGATGTGCTGAACAGCAAATCCTAAAAGGCACTGTTTTATTGTTCAATATATTTCAATATATGTTCATTTTTAAAATGAAACCAGTTCATGATGCAGCTATTTGGACAATTTGAGTATGAGGTACACATGACATTCAGCTTGTCTGTATTTCATGGATCCTACTCAATGTACTCAAAACTTGGTTCAGCATAAAAAGTCATTTGCGAGACCGTTGAGCACATTTTAAGTTGACTACAGGGCTTAACGTCAGGGGTAGATAATCTTAAACTAAAGAAATCCACCGATGAATGCTAGGGATATACATTTCAGAATGAAAGCAAATATGCTGTCAGTGAAACGGAAAAGATAATTAAGTGTAAAGAAGTGTAAGTATCCCAAGATACAAGCTCCTGCAGTATACTTAGCGGCGTTTAAGGTGTTGAAATTTTTATTATATTCGTTTATACTGACTAAAGCAAAAGATATCGGACCAAGAACGTTTGTATGACCCACATATAAAAACTATTAACATTTATGACAACAAATATTCAGCTTATGAAATTCATGCACAAATCATTTTAAGACAAGGATTTGGAGATGTAAACAAGTGGACCTAGAAAGGAATTTAACAACATGATTCTTTCTCTATGATACTCCCACAAAAGCAGCAATCATTGTAGATATGGGTCATGCTACTGCGTGTAAACAAACAATCATGCACATACACATATCAAATATCCATAACAACTGAGAAGAAATATTACATTAATGCGAACCTGTTATTTCTCGTTCTCTCCCTCTTATTCTCTCTGTGTTGTGAATTAGATATTATCTCCAACAACATAATTCATCAGTCGATAAGCTTATTCATAGGCATCCATGCACAAAATTTATTTATTTTCAATTTTAGTTTGGATTCTTGTTTAATGTATGGTTTAAAATGTACTTTCGTATCAGTAATATATTATCTGCAACTATTGCATTTACATTTCCGGAGCTCATAGTCCTAAGCACAAAGTATATGAGGCTACCGAATCCTTCTTCTGATTAATATTGGAAAGTCCAAGAACAGTAAAATAAAAAATACCAGTCTGAATCATGAATCCCAGCTTACATAATGGTTACTACCCTCTTTTGCTTGGACGCTTGTACGAGGTAGACGTATTCGACATTGCTCCTCAAAAAGTGCTTTCGTGTTCGACTTAAAAATTTATTTTCTGCATTCACCTAAACATTTTAGTTCGATGGAGTGTTATTATCCACAGTTCGTGCTTAACATGAGTGCTATATTTGCCTTTCCTTGCTAAATTAGATTTGTTTGTACCTTGCTTTGTAATCGGCGGTTTAGTTGATTGAACGCTAGCTTCATTGCACCAACGCTTCAGTAAATATTGCTCACCCTTTCCATGGTTCTGGATCTTGTGTCTTGTGAAAATGATTTGTCATGGTAAGATGTCTACAAGTGTGGGGATAAGAAGGCCTCATAGGATACTTACCCCGTCTGCTTAGTGTGGACATAATGTGCGCTCACGAACTGTTGTTGGATCTGTTGTCGGTGGATTGACGAAGTGTGGGTCTTGGATGAAAGTTGTCGCACGTATATGGCAAAGGAAGAACGGCCCCTCGACATCATAAGTTTCTTTAGACGATCCTTTCCGTTCAAAGTAAAGCTTTGGATCTTATCCTTTGTGGGAAAAATAATGCCCCTCTGGGGCAAAAATGTTCCGAGACATCCGTGGTTCGGTAAACTCATAGGATCCAATGAATCCAGACTTTCGATTCAATTTCGTCCTGCCGGTGAGTGATCAAACCTGGGTCTCTTTCAATGGGGTAAAACCGTTAGAAACTGAGTTACTCACCCCTCTGTTTGAGAAAGAAGCAGTACCATCCCAAGGGTGTGATCTTATGATGGTAAGTTTATAACACCATCCCCGTTCAATGGAGTCTCATTATTGATCTGGGGCAGTGATGAACACCATGCAAGACCCGTTTACATGCTATATATTTCACCTGATAGGGATAGAAAGTCAGCCTTTCTTATGCGATTTGGGAGAGTGTCCGAATCGGCATCCATTCCCAATGATCCCGTTTTTATTCTCTGAGGGATGTGGGAACACATTTTCTTCTCAAACAACAGAAATTCACAGACAACATTCTGGCATAAAGTATTTTAAATTTGAAGAAATTATGTCAAGCCACGATCAAAAGTGGCTCCCATTGCTAAAGGGGGATCAAATTTTCAACCACCTCTCTAACACTAATCCTCAGACATTGAACAAATCTGAGAGAAAGTATTCTGATACCAAGGGATTTTAAATTTAAACACTTGATAATTTAACATTTAGCGTGGCAACCAGGGCTCAAAATGAAAACTCTTCAAAAATGACTTCTTTTTAAAAGGACTGTTCAGAATGTTACCAAATGTTATAGAAAGCACTCTGGCATGAAGGAAATTCAAGTTTATATGAAACAACTTGGCTGCTGGTGCTAAAACAGATAAACGTTTGACCAATTCTTCGAAAGCAACACTTTTGAGCAGACTTTGATCAGAGTTGACGGAAAGTGGCGTTGTTTAAACGCCTTTCAGATGTACACAAATATTTCTTTCCGCCATCAATAGATAAAATAGAAACATATTTACAAAATGTTATTTAGCAAAACGCCCTGAACAGAATTTATCCAGCTTTGGCACAAATTGTTTTTCATTACTGGACAAATATTAAGACAAGTACAAGCACACTAGGAGTTGATAATTAATTAATAATAAAATTGTATTTATACGATTATCGTGTAACAGAAAGAAACGTGTTTATCTGTTGAACTCCTAAAGTGGAGAACTAGATTCTAATCTTAGACCGGTTGCCATGTTGTTCCATTCGGCGAGAAACTTTTCTCTCTTTCCGAACAAAAACTATATCCTCCTAGGAAAACAACTTACAGTGAGCTTATTCCATCGGAACAAATTTGTTTTTTTTGTTCATTATATTATTTATATATTTATTATTCAATTACTAAAACTACAATTACTGCAGTCACTAGGCTTAAGACACAAACACGTTACTGTTGCACACCAATAAATGTATATTAGTATCAGACGTTCTTGACGTATATAATATTCTATAGTTATGCTTTAATTAAAATACAGTTGTTTTGGCAAAAATCATGCCCATATTTATAATTTTATTTGCAGAGGTTTAATGCAAACAATACTTGACCATATTTGTAATTCTTGAATATGTTGAAACCAGTTTGGTATGTTGGTTATTTAGCGTGACACTTGCTAGTATTGACATATTATAATGTCTGAAACATGTCATTTATATGGCATCACGTGTATTGTACATTTTGTTATGTTATGTCATATATTATGTGGTATTAGTCAGCAATTCTTTTGTACGTATATATGTATTTTCTTAGCTTTCATAATAACATATATAATAATCAATTATGGGCTTGTCCTGAAACATTTCCTAATTAAATCATTAAAGCAAATAAACACACGATCTTAAATAATATCCAGGCTGATCAGGTGTTCTAAAATGCAAATTGTGTAAATGACTTTGTCGAGAAAGTGATGCAAT
>JAECUM010056371.1:0-15901 GCA_016617855.1 Megalonaias nervosa | reverse complement strand
GACAAATGAAATGTAACGAGGAAACATGAAGGTAAGTATGAAAGGATCATGATTGC
The DNA here is from genome assembly GCA_016617855.1 of Megalonaias nervosa. Classification (NCBI taxonomy): domain Eukaryota; kingdom Metazoa; phylum Mollusca; class Bivalvia; order Unionida; family Unionidae; genus Megalonaias; species Megalonaias nervosa. Next base: position 15,845 of record JAECUM010056371.1, on the reverse strand, counting down.
TTTGACAACGCAATCCTGTCTTCTACCTGTTCCTTTTATCCGTTGTTCAACCGAGTAACCCTGGATGTATCGGGTGATCCATTTACAAAATATGCCAGCAATATGTTTTCCAGGAACATAACTTGCCAAATAAGTTAAACTAAAAACTTCCCTTGCTACCGAATAATTGGAAAACACTCTAAAAAAAACAGTCGCTTTGCATACAAAGACAGGAGTTTGTGTATGGAAATTAATCGCTCGTGTGTAAACGGAGAGAACACACTAAATTAATCGGGACATTTATATTTTAAGGAATGTACCAAAATTTTGTAAGCACCGGTTTTCTTCACATAATTTTGTAACAGTATCCATGCATTTGGATATAATATATTTTCTTTACACATATCATTTATAGTATTTGCACACAAAATTGCACTAAGCTATGCAGTGTTTATGACTTTGCGTATTGAACGTATTTACTGTCAAGTATTACAAACGTGCATATCAAACATCAGTTAAAAGCTGACACTGCTCCACATGCAGTTTATGTATCCGAAATAACCCATAGAAAACATTTGTGCTTCCATCGTGTAACAGGATGAATACGGGCACGGTTTGAATTGAGCAGATACACTGAAGCAGTTTCGTAAATGAAGTATTGATGTATAATGTACTTGAAAAATGAATGAAACTCACCATACTCGTGCGTGCGGATCATGTCCAACAATCGATTTAAGAGAATGATGCGCATCGAGTTCAACAACTGATATGAGGAAATTATATCGTTCCAAAATGGAACTAATCTGAACATGTAAGTTCAACGAGTAAACAACAATAAAAAAAATGGAACTTAATAACAAATATGATTAGTACATGCATCTATTACCAGCGACGATCAATGCATAGAATTTAAACAAATGTATGATTACATCACCAATTATTATATACTTCATAGAAAGTCCCATTAGTTTAACACTGTTGCTACAGGACAATACCCAGCGGTATTGACCGGAGTTAAATACAAATATTGACAGCTTCCTTATATGGTAATAACGTGCCCGCGTTCGACGAACTACTTTTGTATACGTCGAAATAAAAATGGCAACGAACGTTAACCTCGTCAAAACGTATTACTCTTGTAACCGTTTGAGGAAGAAATAAATGTGTAGGCAAGAGATCGATACACAAATCCAGGTGACGTGGGAAGTTTCATTGAAAATCAGAAAAAGCACAATACCAAAGCGGCTACACAATGAGATGTAAACAATATTCAGTGCTGGCTATGGGATGTGAAGAGAGACAGCCTAGGACAAATATAAAGCACCCATCCACACTTAATGAATGAAAATTCTTAGTTTTTGATTTCTTATGGCTCATCTTTCTTAATTGTACCTTCTATTTCCATTGATGTATTGAGTCATTTTACATAACATTCCATTCTCATTTGCACGCTAAGCTTTGTTCACTACTGACAGGTGCGTTCAATCTTAAAATATGGTATATCTATAAGCGTTGCTCAGGTTTCATTCATAAATTGAACATCATGTTAAATATGCAAAAACCAAAATAATTATATTTTTTTTTAAATTGCATTATTCCCTTAATATAATAGAACGATTAATATGCTAGTTATTATGACTATAATAAAAAGGTTATTGACCGATTATTGAAAAATATCGGTCCCTCGTTCATGTGGCTTACAATGCCATTGCAAGCACGGATATCCTTTGCCACGTGAACTCGGGACCAATATTTTTCAATACTCTGTCAATAACCAGAATATATGTCAACGTATAGGATTTGAGCACGAATATGAACAATGTATGATTCTATCATCACTGGTGTATATAATTTCTACAAAAATATTAAGAATCACCAAGATTTATCAAATTACGTTTTACCCGCAAATAAGACGCATCTATTATTGATTTTCACTCATATAGCTATATTCAATATTAATAATTCAAAATGGCGTTCCGTTGATCATCTTGAGGTATTTCCGGTTTCCACAGCTCTCGTGGAATGGTCAAGGAACCACCATGCATGGCCCACCTCTCGAATTCTGCCGAAGAATCCATAAAGATCCGTAAACTAAACTCAATATTTTGACATAACCATTGTTAATTGTAAACCACCCTCCGGAAACTATGTACGCGGCAACGAAGCTCGAGTACATTTTGTTCACACACATTTTAGATTTTGAGATATATTTTAATCTGAAATTCAAATTTTCCTTTCAGTGGGACTATAATAATAGTTCCATTCAATCATCACCAGAATGTGCCAGGTGACAACATTTCTGGTCCGAAAGTGTGTGTGTGTGTGTGTGTGTGTGTGTGTGTGTGTGTGTGTAGAGAGAGAGAGAGAGAGAGAGAGAGAGAGACCATATTTGCGTTCGTTGATCTCTTCCACATTGATGAAATGTGAAAGTACTTGTGAGTCTGGGGAATATACATATTATTGTGAGCCTGGGGAATATACATATTATTTTTGTTCTTGATTGTATATTTTGTTATGGATGTGTAATTTAATTATTTGTTTGTTAGTTTTAATTTTTTGTTATTCCATTACATGTTATTGTAAAGATAACTTTGTCTACTGGATTTGACTTTTTTTTTAGAAATTTAATTCAGTTCTTTTTGATCTGACTATTAATTCTGATAAACAACAACTAGTAGAAACACTGTATCTAGTTGCTGACCTTGATTCAGAACCAGTGTCAGTTTTGGTAATCAACTTTTTCTATTTATTTTTTTTATTTTTCTTTTATTCATTCTAAGAGTAAAATTCATTCAGTGGAATCAAGACCATACCTGGAGTACGTGATAATTATCATGTAACAAATTTGTATTCCTTCTAGAAGGATGACCCTCATACGGGAATCTGTTTTGCGTTTTAACTTAGTGTATAATTGTTTTCTTCATAAGAATTAGCCAGATAGGCTTTAAAGTATGTTGTGACCAGTTTGAGTTGAATTTTTATTTTTTGGAATTAGTGATTCTTTTCCCTGGAAATATATATATATATATATATATATATATATATATATATATATATATATATATATATATATATATATATATATATATATATATATATATATATAAAGTGCTTTTGACAAAATTCTTGGACGAGGACATTTATTGAAAATTCTTCGGAATTCCAAACTGGAATATTATTTTCTGTGATTCAACAAGGAACTGTTGACAGATCAGTACAACTCTGACTATCGAAGACGTTTTCGCCTTCCATCTTGAATTTCATCGGGATTTTAACTGTGAGTCACTTACGACTATTCATTGGAAGAACTTCTATTTTTTAATTATTGGGGGTTTTTGTGGATTTAATTCGTAAAACCATAAGTCCTGTTTCTCATTTTTACCTTGGTTTTCTAGGGAAATAAATTATTTGTTAAATTTTACAAAGCTTCTTGTATTCTTTCTTTTCTTGTTACTTTTTGTAAGAGCCTAAGCTCCTAAGAAGAAAATTGGGGATATCGTCCTTGGGATATATGAATTTCGGCTAAAATATTTCAGAAAACTTAGTTTTTCGAAATTTAAATTCCCTTAGTTTTTTAAATTTTTTAAATCCCAACTATTATTTTACATTTTAGAAATCTTTAGTGAAATCAACAGGCTCTTTTACAATGTCATGAAAATTGGAGATCTTTCTTTCAAATCCTACCCAGGAGCAGTTGGACTGTTTGGAAAAAGATGAATTGCATCAATTTGCCAAACATTATGATCTTTCTGAGCAAAAGCTTCTTTAGAGAAGCAATAAATGAACAACAGTTCGGTCCAGTGTTTGGTAGAGAAAAATGTTTTGGATAAAAGTGTTTTGGTTTCGATCAGTAAGACTGTATCAGACTCTGACATAAAAGTAAAGGAATTAAGATTAAAATACAAGGTGGAATTAGAGTTAAGAAAGCCGGAATTTCAGAAAGATAAAGAAGAAAAACAAATGCAGTTGCAATTGGAAAAAGAGAAAGAACAAATGCAGTTGCAGAAAGAAAAGAACAAATGCAGTTACAATCGGAGAAAGAAGAGAGAGACAGACAGACAGATGCAAATGCAAAGAGATAAGGAAGAGTAGGAATATAAATTTAGAATAAAGAAAAACAGAGCAGGCAAGTGAAAAGCACATCCCCACTTAGATACAAATTCATGTTTTGATCTTACTAAGAATATTGGGTTAGTGCCCCCTTTCACAGAAAAAGAAGTAGACAAATATTTTCCTCGTTTTGAAAAAATTGCGGAAAATTTGAAATGGAAAAGGAAGCATTGAACTATATTATTACAATGTTTACTTACTGGTAAATCTAGTGAAATTTACTATTCACTGTCAGTACAGCAAAGTGCCAACTTTGATCTGGTTAAGGAATGTGTCTTAAAGAATTATAAGTTAGTCCCTGAGGCTCATCGGCAAAAATTCAGGAACTATAAAAAATAAGCTGGACAAGCTCATGTCGAATTTGCAAGACAACAAGAGCTGTTATTTAATAAATGGTGCTTAGCCAGGAAAGTTGATCAAGATTATGAAAGTCTTAGACAACTTGTATTACTTGAAGAGTTCAAGAACTGTCCATAGTGACAATAAGACTTGATGAGCATAAGATCGAAACCTTGGAAAATGCTGCTCGTGCCGCGGACGAGTATTCCTTAGCTCATAAAGTTCCTTTTGTCTACTACTCATTTGTCTTCTGGTAAAAAGGTATTTCAGCCTAATACGATCCCTTTTAAATCTCAATCTGGCACTACTTTTGCAAATCAAGTTTCTGATAAGCTTCATCTAAAATCCTTGTCTCTTCCTACGTGTACCTATGACACGAAGAAAAGACACGTTATTTCTGATTGCTTCAAATTGACAAATAAGCATCAGGATCAAGATAGACCAATCCCAAATGCTCTTTTTCTAAGAGGTCAAGGTCACGGTCATGTATTGAAAACAATACATTTATTGGGTCTAATAAACCCCAGTCTGATTTTATTATGAAGAATTATGAACCATTCACGTCGAAGGGTTCTATATCACTCTTGGGTGATTTGGCCAATCCTATCCCTATTAATTTTAAGGGACACAGGAGATTCCCAGTCTTTTATTATCAGGTACTTTGCCTTTTTCTGAGAGGTCTTCTTCTAATGAGAGTGTTCTCATTCAGGGAGTAGAGTACAGCTTTGTTAATGTTCCTCTCCATTCTGTAAATTTGTCATCAGATTAAGTTTCAGGCCCCGTGAGTGTCGGAATATTGTCTTATTTACCCGTTGAGGGCATTCATTTATTACTAGGCAACGACCTAGCTGGAGATAAGATTTTGGTTAATCCACTTGTAACTGACAAGTCTTCTTTGGATCAGAAAGTTGATCCTATTGAAAAAGAATTCCCTGATTAATATCCAGCTTGTGCAGTTTCTAGAGCTGTGGCAAAGAAAGCTATTGAGAATGACGTTGATAAGGAAAGCATTCCTCTAGCTGACACATTTATTGGTCAGGCTTTTGTTGAGGTCACTTTCACTCCTCGATTGGATCAACCGAAAGATATTGTTCACAGTGATCCTCTTTTAACTACTCATTCTCTTGTATCTAATCAGGGTGACAAACGACAATCACTTGTCGTCTAACAGGATAAAGATCCTGAGATCTCCTGTTTGTTTGAAAGGGTCATTAGTGAAACTGAAGCCACTTAAGTGCCTGTCTGTTATTTCATTAAACATAGAATTCTTATGAGAAAATGGAGACCTCCCGAGGTACCTGCTGGTGACGAATGGTCAGTGAACTATCAAACTGAAGTTCTAAAATCGTACAGAGAGGAAATTCTTAGTCAGGCCCATGAAACTCCTTTGGCTGGTCATTTAGGGATTACTAAGACTTATCACAAGTTCTTGATTCGCTTCTATTGGCCAGAAATCAAAAGTGATGTTTGTAAATACTGCAGATCTTGTCATACTTGTCAGATGGTAGGAAAAGCCAATCAAGAAGATAATTAACGCTCATCTGCAACCTATTCCTGCATTTGAGGAACCATTTAGCAGAATAATGGTAGATTGTGTTGGTCCCTTACCTGAGACCAAGTCAGGCAACCAATACTTGTTGACCATTAAGTGTGCGTCCACAAGATTCCCAGAGGCAATTGCTTTCAGGAATATAAAAACTAAAACAATAGTAAAAGCTTTGATAAAGTTTTTTTTTTTTACTCAGTTTGGCCTTTCCAAATCTGTCCAATCTGATCAAGGGTCAAATTTTATATCTGGAATTTCCACCAAGTTATGTATGAATTAGGCATCCAACAATTCAGATCTTCTGCCTATCACCCTGAAAGCCAAGTGGCTTTAGAAAGATTTCCCTGACGTTTAAAAATATGATTCGATCATATTGTTTTGATACCGTTAAATATTGGGATGAAGGGATTCATTTACTATTGTTTGATGTTAGGTAGTCAGTTCGAGAATCTTTAGAATTCATTCCCCTTGAACTAGTTTATGGACACACTGTCGGTGGACTATTGAAGTTGTTGAAAGAGAAACTTCTTTCTAGTGAAGATAGTGAACTTAATCTTCTTGATTATGTTTCCAATTTTGATTATAAGTTGTCAAAGGCTTGTAAGGTTGCAAGAGCGAATCTACACTCTACCCAGTTAAAAATGAAATTAAGGTATGATAAAAACTCAAAGGAAAGGAATTTTTAGTTTGGTGATAGAGTTCTGGTTCTCTTGCCCATAAAACAAAATCCTCCTCATGGAAAGTATTGAAGTCCCTACACTGTTGAATAGAAAGTAAATGATTTAAATTACATCATAAATACACCTGGGAGGCGAAAACAACTTTGCCACACAAACATGTTAAACCAGTATATCGGGAGAGATAGCCAGGATAATCATGCAATTAATTTAGTTCTACCTGTCCCACTCACTGAGGATTAAAGTGAAGGAATGCAATCAGACACTATTGATTTTGGAGTTTCAAATCGTCGGAATTCAGGAATTATGAATCATCTGGACCAGAAACTTCTACATTTGCAACAACAAGAAAGGAATGAACTTAAACAGTTATTATTTGAATATGAGCACTTATTTCCAGATGTTGCTACGAGAACAAACAAAATTTTCCATGACGGTGAAATTGTAAATTCCAAAAATGTGAAACAACGCCCATACAAGATGAATCCTCTCAAGCAGGCATACTTGAAAAAAAGAAATTCAGTATTTGCTGGAGAATGATTTCACAGAGCCGAGTAAAAGTGAATGGAGTTCACCATGTATACTTGTTCCGAAACCAGATAAAACTTTCCGTATGTGCACTGATTATAGGAAGGTGAACAGTGTGACTAAAACAGATTCATTTCCTTTACCAAGAATCGATGACTGCATTGATAAAATTGGAAATGCAAAGTATGTCACCAAATTTGACGTTCTGAAAGGATTTTGGCAAATTCCACTAACGGAAAGGGCAAAGGAAATTTCGGCATTTGTTACTCCAGATGGACTTTGTCAACATAAAGTAATGCCGTTTCGGATGAATTGTTCGTCAAGTCCTTTTCAGTGTTTAATGAATATGATTACTTCTGGCCTAGATAATTGTGATGATCTTATCGAAGATGTCGTCACCTACAACGACACCTAGAAACAATTTAAAAACAATTCAGAAATTCTTTGACAGACTCACTGATGCAAGTTTGACAATCAATTTATCCGAAAGTGAGTTCTGCCGAGCTTGTGTAACATTTCTAGGACATATCGTGGGACATGCACAAGTTAAACCTATAGATGCTAAGGCCAAGGCTATCTCTGAATTCCCTGTGCCTGTCAGGAAAAAGCAACTGATATGATATTTAGGTACGGCTGGATACCATCTAATATTTTTCCATAAATTTTCAAATTTATTGAGGAAGAAAAACAAGTTTGTTTGGACTGAAAAATGTCAGGAGGCTTTTGATAAGTTAAAGGCCATACTTTGAAGTGCACCAGTTCTTACAACTCCAAATTTCAGTCAATCATTTAAACTGTCTGTTGATGCAAGTGATGTTAGGGTTGGAGCAGTATTAATTCAAAAACATAGATCATCCTGTGTGCTATTTTTCTAAGAAATTAAATAAGCACCAGAGAAATTATTCAACAATGGAGAAAGAATGTTTTCCTTTGATATTTTGTCATTGCAACATTTTGAAGTTTACATTAGTTCAGCTCCTTCTCCGATTGTTGTGTTTAGTGCTCACAATGCCCTTACTTTCATCGGCAAATTTTAAAAAAAAAAACCGGATCATTAAGGTGGAGTTTGTTGTTACAGGAATAACATCAGGCGCATCAAGGGAAAGGACAATTTAATAGCAGATGCACTTTCCCGTGAATAGAAATATTATTTTTCATGTACACTTTGTATAATTCATAAGAGTTCTTCTTATGCAATTTTTTTAAACTTTGTTAATAATTAAACTATGGTAAAAAGAAAGCTTTATTATATAAATATTTCTTTATTGGGGGTAGCGTTATGTATATGTAATTTAATTATTTGTTTGTTAGTTTTAAAAACATTTTTTATTCCATTACATGTTATTGTAATGATAACTTTGTCTACTGAATTTGACATATTTTTTTAAAAATTTAATTCAGTTCTGTTTGACTTGACTGTTAATTCTGATAAACAAGTAGTAGAAACACTGTATCTAGTATCTTGATTCAGAACCAGTGTCAGTTTTGGGTAAACAACCTTTTTTTATTTTTGTTCTTAGTTGCATTCATTCTAAGAGTAAGATTCATTCAGTGGAATCAAGACCATACCTGAACTACGTGATAATTATCATGTAATAAATTTGTATTCCTTCCAGAAGGATGACCACGTGACCCTCATACAGGAATCTCTTTTGCGTTTTAACTTAGTTGGACTTTGAATATATGCTGTGACCAGTTTGAGTTGAATTTTTATTTTTTGGAATTAGTGATTCTTATCAATGGAAATATGTATGAATGTTCCTTACAAAATTCTTGGACGAAGACATTTATTGAAAATTCTTTGGAATTCCAAACTGGAAAATTATTTTCTGAGATTCAACAAGGACATGTTGACACATCAGTACAACGCTGACTATCGAAGACGTCATCGTATTTAATCTTGAATTTCATCGGGATTTGAAATGTGAATCATTTAGGAATTTTCACTGATAGGACTTCTATTTTAATTCTTGGATTATGTTTGGTTTTGATTTGTTAAACCGTAAGTCTTTTTTCTCATTTTTGCCTGGGTTTTCTAGGGATATAAATTATTTCTAAATGTTACTAAACTTGTTCTCTTCGCTCTTTTTTGTTACTTTTTGCAAGAGCCTAGACTCGTATCAATTTATATCAATCAATATTTCCCATATAAGCATGCTAATCTGTAATGTACATTTAGTTATAGCACTGAGTAAATTAATAAAAGTTATGGACTATTTGAATAGCTGCAAAAGAAATGTTTATCTCATGGCTCACATCTGTGATAACAGTTCCTTTCAATCATCACCAGAATTTGCTATGCGGACAGCATTTCTGGTCTCAGTAAGAGAAAGAGAGAATACTTCTTTGGATTCATTGTTCCCTTTCACATTAACGAAAATCTGAAAGTATTTTCTTACGTTCACATCCTTTCTCATTCTTGTTCTGAAGATAAAACAGTCTCAGTCTGAGGAATATAAGTATTATGTTAGTTACTGATTGTATATTTATGTCAATGAACCTTACAATGTACATTTAGCTACATGACTGTATGAATATATAAAACTCCTTTTTCTAACTGATTCGCTGGAGAAACGTTTTCCTCCTGGCAAATATATGTGATATTAGTTCCATTCAATCATCACCAGAATATGCCAGGTGGACGACCTATCTGGTGAGAGAGAGAGAGAGAGAGAGAGAGAGAGAGAGAGAGAGAGAGAGAGAGAGAGAGAGGGGGGGGGAGGGAGAGAGGGAGGGAGGGAGGGAGAAAGCGTCTTGAGTTCATTGATCTCTTCCACATTGATGAAAATCTGAATGTGCTTTCCATTCCGTCTTCTGGCTTTGCTTCGTTTGTGATTCAAGTTCTGAATAATAAACCGTTTCAGCCTGGGAAATATAAGCATTATTTTTGTTCTTGATTGTATATATATATCTACCATTCCCATATGAGTATGCATATCTGCAATGAAAATTTAGAAATACGACTGAATAAATTGATCAAGGTCCTGCTCAAATCTGTGATAATAGCTCCTTTCAAGTATTACGTTTCGTTATTAATTGCTTACGTATATCTATCAACCGTTTCCCTGAGCATGCTCATTTACAATATACGTTTAATTATACTACAGTGTCAATTAATAAAGAAAATAAACTGAATGGCTGCTAGACAAATGTTTTTCTCTTAACTCATATATATCATAATAGTTACATTCAATCATCAACAGAATGTGCCAGGTGGACAACATTTCTGGTCCGAAAGTGTGTGTGTGTGTGTGTGTGTGTGTGTGTGTGTGTGTGTGTGTGAGAGAGAGAGAGAGAGAGAGAGAGAGAGAGAGCTTCTTTGCGTTCATTTCTTTTTTCAACATTTCTGAAAATATGAAAGTACTTTCTCTTCAATTGTATGCCATTTCTTTGTTTGTGATTCATTTTCTGAAAATAAGACATTGTGAGACTGGGGATTATACATATTATTTTTGTTCTTGATTGTATATTTATATCAATCAACCGTTCGTATATAAATATGCCTATCTGTAATGTCCATTTAGCCATAGGACTGAATAAATTAATAAAAGTTGCGGTCTAATTGAATAGCTGCAAGAGAAATGTTTTTCTCATGGCTCACATCTGTGATAATAGCTCCTTTCAGTCATCACCAGAATGGGCCATGCGAACAACATTTCTGGTCTCAATAAGTGAAAGAGAGAGTACTTCTTTGGGTTCATTGTTCTCTTCCACATTAACTAAAATCTAAAAGTACGTTCTGCTCGGCCCGCTGCATTTTCTTCCTTTTTTAGCTTGCTTCTGAAGTTCAAACAGTGTCAGTCTGAGGAATATAAGTATTATGCCTTGTTATTAATTGTTTATGAATATCTTCCAACCGTTCCCCTCAGCATGCTCATCTACAATGTACGTTTAGCTATACGACAGTATCAATTAATAAAAAATCTTTTCTAACTCAATAGCTGCTAGAGAAATGTTTCTCTCCTGACTCATATCTATGATAATAGTTCCATTCAATCATCAACAGAATGTGCCAGGTGGACAACATTTCTGGTCCCAAAGTGTGTGTGTGTGTGTGTGTGTGTGTGTGAGAGAGAGAGAGAGAGAGAGAGAGAGAGAGAGAGCTTGTTTGCGTTCATCGATCTCTTCTATCTTGATGACAATTAGAAAGTATTTTCTCTTCACTTTTCTGCCATTTCTTTGTCATTCAAGTTTTGAAAATATGACATTGTGAGACTGGGGAATATATATATCATTCTCGTTCTTGACTGCATATTTATATCAATCAACCCGTTCGTACATAAGTATGCCTACCTCTAAGGTATATTTAGCCAAGGGACTGAATAAATTAATAAAAGTTGCGGTCTAATTGAGTAGCTGCAAGAGAAATGTTTTTCTCATGGCTCACATCTCTGATAATAGTTCCTTTCAGTCACCACCAGAATGGGCCATGCGATCAGCATTTCTGGTCTCAATAAGAGAAAGAGAGAGTACTTCTTTGGGTTCATTGTTCTCTTCCACATTAACTAACTTCTTTGCTTTCCTCGGGCTTCTGCTATTTCTTCCTTTGTGAGTCAGGATCTAAAAATAAGATAGCGTTAGTCTGAAATAATAAGCATATTTTTTTCCTGTTTGTATATTTATATCAACCAACCGTTCCGGTAAATATGCTTATCTCCAATGTAGATTTAGCTATTCGACTGCCAGAGAGAGAGAGAGAGAGAGAGAGAGAGAGAGAGAGAGAGAGACCTTCCTTGCGTTCATTGATCTCTTCCACATTGATGAAAATTAGAAAGTATTTTCTCTTCAGTTTTCTCCCATTTCTTTGTGATTCAAGTTCTGAAAATAAGACATTGTGATCCTGGGGAATATACATATTATTTTTGTTCTTGATTGAATATTTATATCAATCAACCGATCGTATATAAGTATGCCTATCTGTAATGAACATTTAGCCATAGGACTGAATAAATTGATAAAAGTTGCGGTCTAATTGAATAGCTGCAAGAGAAATGTTTTTCTCATGGCTCACATCTGTGATAATAGTTCCTTTCATTCATCACCTGAATGGGCCATGCGAACAGCATTTCTGGTTTCAATAGGAGAAAGAGAGAGTACTTCTTTGGGTTCATTGTTCTCTTCCACAGTAACGAAAATCTGAATGTACGTTCTACTCGGCCCGCTGCATTTTTCTCCTTTTCCAGCTTGCTTCGGAAGTTCAAACAGTGTCAATCTGAGGAATATAAGTATTGTGCCGTGTTATTAATTGTTTATGAATATCTTCCAACCGTTCTCCTCAGCATGCTCATCTACAATGTACGTTTAGCTATACGACAGTATCAATTAATAAAAAATCTTTTCTAACTCAATAGATGCTAGAGAAATGTTTTTCTCCTGACTCATATCTATGATAATAGTTCCATTCAATCATCAACAGAATGTGCCAGGTGGACAACATTTCTGGTCCCAAAGTGTGTGTGTGTGTGTGTGTGTGTGTGTGAGAGAGAGAGAGAGAGAGAGAGAGAGAGAGAGAGCTTGTTTGCGTTCATCGGTCTCATCCATATTGATGACAATTAGAAAGTATTTTCTCTTCACTTTTCTGCCATTTCTTTGTGATTCGTGTTCTGAAAATAAGACATTGTGAGCCTGGGGAATATACATATTAATTTCGTTCTTGATTATATATTTATATCAATCAACCGTTCGTATGTAAGTATGCCTATCTGTAATGTCCATGTAACCATGGGACTGAATAAATTAATAAAAGTTGCGGTCTAATTGAATAGCTGCAAGAGAAATGTTTTTCTCATGGCTCACATCTGTGATAATAGTTCCTTTCATTCATCACCTGAATGGGCCATGCGAACAGCATTTCTGGTTTCAATAGGAGAAAGAGAGAGTACTTCTTTGGGTTCATTGTTCTCTTCCACAGTAACGAAAATCTGAATGTACGTTCTACTCGGCCCGCTGCATTTTTCTCCTTTTCCAGCTTGCTTCGGAAGTTCAAACAGTGTCAATCTGAGGAATATAAGTATTGTGCCGTGTTATTAATTGTTTATGAATATCTTCCAACCGTTCCCCTCAGCATGCTCATCTACAATGTACGTTTAGCTATACGACAGTATCAATTAATAAAAAATCTTTTCTAACTCAATAGATGCTAGAGAAATGTTTTTCTCCTGACTCATATCTATGATAATAGTTCCATTTAATCATCAACAGAATGTGCCAGGTGGACAACATTTCTGGTCCCAAAGTGTGTGTGTGTGTGTGTGTGAGAGAGAGAGAGAGAGAGAGAGAGAGAGAGAGAGAGAGAGAGCTTGTTTGCGTTCATCGGTCTCATCCATATTGATGACAATTAGAAAGTATTTTCTCTTCACTTTTCTGCCATTTCTTTGTGATTCGTGTTCTGAAAATAAGACATTGTGAGCCTGGGGAATATACATATTAATTTCGTTCTTGATTATATATTTATATCAATCAACCGTTCGTATGTAAGTATGCCTTTCTGTAATGTCCATGTAACCATGGGACTGAATAAATTAATAAAAGTTGCGGTCTAATTGAATAGCTGCAAGAGAAATGTTTTTCTCATGGCTCACATCTGTGATAAAAGTTCCTTTCATTCATCACCAGAATGGGCCATGCGAACAGAATTTCTGGTCTCAAAAAAGAAAGAGAGAGTACTTCTTTGGGTTCATTGTTCTCTTCCACATTAACGAAAATCTGCAAGTACGTTCTGTTCGGCCCGCTGTATTTTCTTCCTTTTTCAGCTTGCTTCTGAAGATAAAAGAATGTTAGTCTGAGGAATATAAGTATTATGCCTTGTTATTAATTGTTTATGTATATCTTCAACCGTTCCCCTTAGCATCTACAATGTATGTTTATCTATAAGACAGTATCAATTAATAAAAAATCTTTTCTAACTGAATAGCTGCTAGAGAAATGGTTTTCTCCTGACTCATATCTATGATAATAGTTCCATTCAGTCATCAACAGAATGTGCCAGGTGGACAACATTTCTGGTCCGAAAGTGTGTGTGTGTGTGTGTGTGTGTGTGAGAGAGAGAGAGAGAGAGAGAGAGAGAGAGAGAGAGAGAGAGAGAGAGAGAGCTTTTTTGCGTTCATTGATCTCTTCCATATTTATGAAAATTAATAAGTATTTTCTCTTCTGTTTTCTGCCATTTCTTTGTGATTCAAGTTCTGAAAATAAGACATTGTGAGACTAGGGATTATACATATTATTTTTGTTCTTGATTGTATATTTCTATCAATCAACCGTTCGTATATAAGTATGCCTATCTCTAACTTACATTTAGCCATAGGACTGGATAAATTAATAAAAGTTGCGGTCTAATTGAATAGCTGCAAGAGAAAAGTTTTTCTCGTGGCTCACATCTGTGATAATAGTTCCTTTCATTCACCACCAGAATGGGCCATGCGAGCAGCATTTCTGGTCTCAATAAGGGAAGCGAGAGTGATTCTTTGGGTTCATTGTTCTCTTCCACATTAACTAAAATCCGCAAGTACGTTCTACTCGGCCCGCTGCATTTTCTTCCTTTTTCAGCCTGATTCTGCAGATAAAACAGTGTCAGTCTGAGGAATATAAGTATTATGCCTTGTTATTAATTCTTTATGTATATCTTCCAACCGTTCCCCTCAGCATGCTCATCTACAATGTATGTTTATCTATACGACAGTATCAATTAATAAAAGATCTTTTCTAACTCAATAGATGCTAGAGAAATGTTTTTCTCCTGACTCATATCTATGATAATAGTTCCATTCAATCATCAACAGAATGTGCCAGGTGGACAACATTTCTGGTCCCAAAGTGTGTGTGTGTGTGTGTGTGTGTGTGTGTGTGTGTGTGAGAGAGAGAGAGAGAGAGAGAGAGAGAGAGAGAGAGCTTGTTTGCGTTCATCGGTCTCTTCCATATTGATGACAATTAGAAAGTATTTTCTCTTCACTTTTCTGCCATTTCTTTGTGATTCGTGTTCTGAAAATAAGACATTGTGAGACTGGGGAATATACATATTAATTTCGTTCTTGATTGTATATTTATATCAATCAACCGATCGTATATAAGTATGCCTACCTCTAAGGTATATATAGCCACGGGACTGAATAAATTGATAAAAGTTGAGGTCTAATTGAGTAGCTGCAAGAGAAAAGTTTTTCTCGTGGCTCACATCTGTGATAATAGTTTCTTTCAGTCATCACCAGAATGGGCCATGCGAACAACATTTCTGGTCTCAATAAGAGAAAGAGAGAGTACTTCTTTGGGTTCATTGTTCTCTTCCACATTAACGAAAATCTGAATGTACGTTCTGCTCGGCCCGCTGCATTTTCCTCCTTTTTTAGCTTGCTTCTGAAGTTAAAACAGTGTCGATCTGAGGAATATAAATATCATGCCTTTGTATTAATTGTTTATGAATATCTTCCAACCGTTCCCCTCAGCATGCTCATCTACAATGTACGTTTAGCTATACGACAGTATCAATTAATACAAAATCTTTTCTAACTGAATAGCTGCTAGAGAAATGTTTTTCTCCTGACTCATATCTATGATAATAGTTATAAGACTGCCAGAGAGAGAGAGAGAGAGAGAGAGAGAGAGAGAGAGAGAGAGATCTTCTTTGCTTTCCTCGGGCTTCTGCTATTTCTTCCTTTGTGAGTCAGGTTCTA
>JAECUM010056370.1:0-48031 GCA_016617855.1 Megalonaias nervosa | reverse complement strand
TAATAATTTATTCTCTAGAAGATTAAACAAGTGTACTTTTTTATAAAAAAAAATCTGGGACAAAGAAATTCAGTGGAAATTTTTTTTTCTAGAATTCTATATGGAAACATAAACTGTGATCCATTCATGTTACCATCAGTACAGACATCATCTGACGCCATTGCCTCCATATTGGAATTACATCGAGATTCGAACCCGAATTCAATTAGAACTGTTTAGTGATAGGACTTATATTTTTCAATCTGATGATTATATTTTGGATTATGTTCTCAAACCGTAAGTCCTATTTCCAATTTTTATGTTGTTTTCAAGGAAATAAATTATTTTGTCAAAATATGCAAAGCTTGTTGGCTTCACTCTTTTCTCTTATTATATTTGCACGATCCTACACGTAACAGTCGTAACATAGCATTTATTTTATTTCCTGAGGTTTGTTTCAATACTGTACTGATCACAATTACATTTACAAATATTTATATGTATATTTTCATTATGTATCTTCTCTCTTTTTGTAAGCAATTGAAAATCGTATCGAGTCTATGCCGTTGTTGGCTTATGATTGTAAGAGCTATTCAACAAAACGGAAGCCACCCAAACAGAAAGTTTAACCCCCGGCTAATTTCTTATTAAAGAAAACACCTCCAGGCACTCTAATTGCTTTTGAACAGTATGGAAGTTACTTCCTTTTAATGTATTATTTTCGTGACGTTAGACTATTTATTTGATGCAAGAGAATGATATTGGCATATAACATTTGTAATGTTTACTCACTTTTGTCTCAAAACTTTAGTGTGTTATACAAGATCATTTACAAATATCTATCTATTTTGTTTTTCTTATCTCATTGTACGAGAGACCGAGAAGCGATTAATGCTACGCCTTCGATGACTTATCATTGTTACAGTTATTTAACAAAATGAAAGTCCACTGAAGCAGCAAGTTTAACACCCAGCTAGTTTTGCTTTAGAGGTAGACAACTCGAGACACTATGACATTTTCTGATTTGAATAATATGTAGTTTACCTCCCTTCAATCGTCTTTTTGTATTTTTCTGAGATTTTGAGGTTTCTCACTCAATCAGTTATACTTCGCGCCATATATAGCCTATCTTGCCCTGAGAAATAGCGTTAAAACCCAAAACAACAATGACAACAGCAACAGAAATTAAGATATGATACGTGGCAGATTCTTGGGAAGAGTTGAGTGTAAGCGAGGTAACCGAATATTTAGTGACTGTGACTAAATTATCATCAGTAATAGTTCTGCCTCCTGTGAGCTGAATACCACAAATCATTCCCATGAAACAAATGTGCTTGTTTGGCGTATCTTATAATAAGGTCTTCTTTTATCTTCGTCTTTATCTTAATCTTAAAAAAAAAACAGTCCAAGAGAGATAATTCAAAATAAAGCCTCTGCATATAATTACAGGCAATGGAAGAGTTGTGCCCCTTATTAACTTAACATTTACGACCGACACTAGTTGCACTAGAGTCAATTGATGCCTACAGATTTATAAATGAATGCGATATCATGCGGAAATATGGAGAGTAACATGAGAAATTTGCGTGCAGATTTTAATATTTGTCTAGTTTGCAGACATGTATGTATGTGTTATTTGTGTATGTAGATGTGCGTGCATTTAGTTAGGTATGCTTATCATATTACTATAAAAGTTATTTAAAAAAAAAAAAAAAACACCAAAAAACAAACTATGTAGGTAGTATGGATTTTCGAGGAAGAAAAGCTGACGTTGAAATAATTTTGCTGAATTACCACCCAGCTCCTAAGTTCTTGTATTTACTGACTAAACACTATGCCACCAAACATTGTGTCAGACGAACGAGAAACTACATGGACAGTTAGAAGCTAGTATTACTGTGAAAGCTATGAATGGGACACAAATATTTTACTTTTCCTTCATAAGGCAACATTATCTTGAGTTGTCTCTCTTAGACTGTTCTTGAACTGAATGCCGTTGCACTGCCTCCTCTCACAACAATAAGAGAGAGAGAGAGAGAGAGAGAGAGAGAGAGAGAGAGAAATGATGATGATGATGATGATGCACGGTTGAGCAAAAATCTATAAAGTAAGGGTTAACTTCTCCAACTCGTAATGAAAGAGTCTCTGGTGCAATAACGTCTAGACCACTTTGGGAAGGCTACATTGGTGTATCCTTTATATTTCCCCGGCATGCTCTAGCCAATAACTTTAAAAGATACATATAAAGCAACGAAAAACATATTCCTGTAACACATAATGCCATCATTAAAGCCCAGTTAGTACATGCATCCTTGCAAAAAATAAATACCTATGCAGTGTAGAGGAAAGGTGATTGCAGATTAAGATACGCATGTCTTAATTCATACGTACGTAAATACTTGCATACATTGACCTATTGAGGTCTCATCGTTTCTTTCTATACGGAATGGCCCTTGAAATATCAACCTGATACGGGTGTACAAAATATCATCAACAATAGTTTTAAAGGCCATACATGTAAGAATAACTGCTGGTTATGACTCTGTTTATAGGTTTTTTCAAGGTATAATATATATATATATATATATATATATATATATATATATATATATATATATATATATATATATATATATATATACCACATACATTAGAAAATAGCATGCATTTAAAGTGTTGGTATAAAGCAATTTGATATACCAATACTATTGGTATATCAAATTGTGATCCGCCCAGGGCGCAATAATACGCATACATAAACATTCTCACGAGCGTCTACAGTTGCTTCTAGATCAAGGATCAAATTCCACATCTTAGTCAATGGTGACGTATGAAAAATAAGTATGAAAAGTATTAATATTCCCCGTTTTCTAAATAAATTTAATACGGTACACATTTTCATCACAATCCTTTCTGCTTTCTGTTCTCCCCTCCCCTCTCATGCATAACGGACAAACTGCGCAGAAATGTGGAATGAGAGAGAAAATGAATTTGGGCTGGATTAAAACCTTGAAATAGAAATTACACCAAGTAACCTACAAGAATACGGTTTGTCCTAACAATACGTGTGCACTTTCCCTGGGATTTATCTACGGTGTTTAGCGATGATACAATGCTGCAAACCAGTAAATTCCTCGGTTATGTGGTACAAATGCTGTGATACATTTAATGTTATGTGTTTTTGTTTTTTTCTTAAACATACCATAATGTTCTAAAAAATCGATTATTATTATTTAAATATGAAAATGTCCAAATCCCACCCACCCTCGCTCTCTCTCTCTCTCTCTCTCTCTCTCTCTCTCTCTCTCTCTCTCTCTCTCTTGACCATAGTAGCAAGATACGGGCTAAAATCTATGAATTGACGAAGGTAGAAGATTTTATTTTTTGTCATTCCACGATATCTCTGGACTTATGAATGATGGTAAAAGTTAAATCAAACCGACCAAATGATGAGAGAGAAAGAGAGAGAGAAAGAGAGAGAGGGGGGGGGATGGTTATGGTCGGTTGTACTGTTGCTAAAGCAGAATAATGAGTTAGATTAACTGTAAATATATTAAAATATTTTATTTATTTCCTGTTGGTTCGTCAGTTGGCTTAGTTTCCATTCCACATTAATTTCCATGCGCCGGTATGTGAATGGCGTCCATGTGAATGACGTAGCTATCCCAGTGTAAATAGTGCTCTACTGTATTTTTATCATTAAAACCATCTTTCATGTTTAAATCATAAGTGTGTATTATATTGATATAATCAATGTGGAGATAAATAGAAACCAAGAAAAGAAAACAATCAACGTATCAATATGCAGAGGTGATTGTAAATAGCCACTAAATGCATAGAACTACATTTTGTAGGGGACCCACTCGGGGATATGAGGAGTTCATTCTCTAGCTCAATACACAGCTGCTTGTAGTAAATCTGAACTCCGTTCAAAGGGCAAATATATGTATTTGTATGTGATATAAACAAAATATATGTACAGTATGTACGCTGTATCAATGATAGTTATTTAGTTTCTGATGGTAGGAAAATAAATATTTGCTATAAGAAAATGATATTGAAATTAAATGTCCGATAACAGTTACAGTAAAATTAAGCAATAAATCTCAGGTATGTAAATATATAACTCTGCTGTGAACGAAAAACGGCCAAAGTACAAATGTTCAGTTCAAGCGAAATTAGGTAATAGATATATCCGTCTATCCATACATACATTGTCGATGTAAAAGCGATATAAGTAAAAGCACACACACACATACACACACACACACACACACACATATATATATATATATATATATATATATATATATATATATATATATATATATATATACATATATATAATGCAAGCAGTATATTTATATCTCTTTCAAATCTGGATACGATATGTATTTAAAGCACTGTCGTTATGTCAGTACACAGTCAAAGAGAGATCACTCAAAATAATATTACCACCTTACGGGTAGAGTCAGGATAGATCTATAACCCTCACTTCTTCCACCTCAACTCTAAGGACAAGAATCTCCGAAGTACTTCCCATCTTTTCTGATCATTATGAAAATAATGAAAGATATTTCATGTCAGTAAACTCCTGGGAATATTGAAGACTCTTTTAAGACATACTGGATTGTACCATTGTTGTACATCAACACATTCAAGTCTATTGATACTTCAACACATTCAATATTATTTGTTCATCAGCACACTTAAGGCTAGTGAAATTTATTCGGAACATTCTATACTTTGGGCTTGTGATGGGACATTTTTAGGATAATTTTGGATTTTAATTCACAATACGATAAACGTTTTTTGAATTTTCATAATTCATTCTAGTGAAAAAAAATATTTGCTTCATTTTAGTTAAATTGTTGGTTTCATTTCTTTCTTGTTACTTAGTTTAAGACTTAGAGTCGTAACAACGTACATGTATACATGCGTGCACGCACACACATACATACATACATACATACATACGCACATACACTTACATATACACATGCACGTACGCACGCACACATACATGCATACATACATACAAACATACATACATACATACATGCATACATTCTTTCCATCTTTTCCACATACTGCTTAACTGGTAAAGCAGTTTTATTTTAAATTGTACGTGTCAGTATCCTAGCAGGGAAAATAGCTACATAAACCCAATCAGCAAAAGTGTTATAGGCCATTATTTGAAGTTAAGACACCTTTCGACAATTCGATTTCTGCTTTTTACTTAAGTGGTTTCATATTATTATTATATAATACTGTTTCCGTCTGTATATCGCTCTCCAGAATAATAATATTTTATAATCCTGTTCCTGCAAATTGATTCATCATAATGATCAATCAATCTTTTATTTCTGAACTGATACGAGTGCTCATATTTATTTATTTAATTGATGGTCCTTATTCTAATTGTATGTGCTTCTTTTTGGTTTACCTTTTAGCTGGAGTAACGAGAAGGAAATGTATAACAACAGGTTAAACGGCATCATGAACAAGCGTTATGTATCATAGCACCTCAGGTCTATTATGATCTATTGCCTCGCATGGTACATCATTTATCGCTAATGACTCCATTTTGTTACAAAAGCAAAAATGACATTTATCACAATGTTAACTGATTTGGCAGGATACGTAGATAAATTGTAAGAATTCTAAAATATTTTATTAGTGTGTGTGTGTCTGTATGTGTGTGTGTGTGTGTGTGTGTTGTATGTTTTGGTATAGCACTGTATATTGTTTCATCTATTTGTTTAGCCGTACTGTTTCCCATTTAAATGGAGGTGTCGTGTAATAAATGATACAGCTATTTAAAATAGTTTTAAAAAAAACGAATACACGATCTACTAACTGAGGCCTTCCAAAAACTGACTTAAATCAGTGGCCTCAAACGCCCGGTCCAGGTGCCGCATGCGCCCGCCAAGCCGTATACTGTGGCCCGCAATACGATTGGCGTCCCAAGGTGTCATTTGAGATAACAAATGTGGTGCTGCCCTTGGGCCATCGCAAATGCTCTCATGAGGCCCTCGGGGTGGTTTGAGTTTGAGACCCCTTGACTTAAATTCACTGCTGCTCCTCCAATCTATTTTTCTGTAGTTTGTGCTCGTATTTCAGCTACTACCACTCTCTTGTTGCTGACATTATTGCTAATTGTAAGACTGCGATACAAATGCAATAAATACGTCTTCTGTTGTCAACATTGCCACAATAACAAATACATTACGAACACGAAAACCTACCCCAACTCTTATATTATTGCTCGTCCCACTACCGCCACTAAAGTTACTACAGCTACTGATACTAGAATGTTGCTACATCACCCGCTAGCATTACTGCTACAATACTACTGCTGATAACACTAAATCTGCTGCTGATGTCCCTGTCATGATCGCTGTCGATAATATTGTTTATGTGTCTGCTATTGTTTGTATTGCCCCTGTTGTTATTATTAGACGTTGTATGTACTATGTTCGCCCAACTGTGTGTGCATTCATAATGTTGTGTAAGATATTTCCCAACGAGGAGTTGGGAAATATCTTGCACAACATTATGAACGTACACACAGTTGGGCTAACATAGTACATACAACGTTTGATAATAACAACAGGGGCAATACAAACAATAGCAGACACATAAACAATATTATCGCCAGCGATCATGATAGGGACATCAGCAGCAGATGAATGAGGACTTCATTGTTTGTGATGGGAACTTTAAACCATGTAAAATGATTTAAAGTGATTATATCTCCACTTATCAGAAACTTTGAAATTTCTCTGTAGGGGATATAGGAGATGGGCAGGGTTAGTAAATCATGGTACTTTGGCAGGAAGGAGATGTAGAACTATCATTGCAGACGTTATGGTAAATAATAATACTATTATTTCGACTAACATGATCATAATCAACATTGTTGTAGCTTCTGCTCATATTCACACATATTGTCAAAAACATTAACTAATACTTCCACAATTATTATGACTATAATCGATGCATAGCCACCACAACGGCTGCTGTTATTCTATTTCTAACTACTACTACGACCACTACTCTGATGCTTCGTCGACTGCTGTTGCTGCTACTGAAGCATATCTGTACTTTTAAACTACCAACGAATTTATATTGTCTTAAGTCTAACTGCACATGCTTTTCCCTATAAGATATACTTTTCTAAAAGTCTAAATGTCTTGCTTTTGGTATCAGTGTACAAAACAAAATATAATCGTTTTGATTCACTTCAGTGCTACGATGTGTTCTTTGATGGATCACATGTTCCATGTGTTTTGAAATGAAATGCTATTACGTATTAGCTGGATAAATGGTATTTCTTCCTTTTGCTGATCGATTATCCTGTATTTTGTCTTACTTGATGCCCCCTGGTGAAAGTAGATAATGAGTAATATTCACGTATGGTGATCAGAGACTTGCGTCTAATGGACTGCAAACAGAAGCAAAGATTATCAATACTAATGACTGCTTGTACAAGGTTTTGGAGACAGACACTCTCTGCTGAGACCTTTTTCTCATTTTACATCTGGACGCTTCTGCCTTATCAACTGTATGCCTTCGTGATGTTAAATGATGTGGGTATCCATCCGCTGACAATTCATCTAATCTCCATAGTGATTTGACCCTCACAAAAGACGTTCTCTGTAAAAATAAATAACTGTGCTATCTCTGTATCTTTATCATGGTTTTATACCAGATACACAATGAATTACATTTATGCTTTTCATCTGTATTTATTTGCATTGTTACATGTGACGGATGTCTACACCTGCAGTGTATATTTCGTTCCACATCAGAGCAGTATTTGTCATTAGGAAAAGTTCGTTATAGGCAATAAAGACACAAAACTGCTGAAACTAAGTCTAGACCATTGAGCATCCACTTATGTTCATACAGAAGCAAATAGCCAAAGGCCTAGAAGACTGTTATGTGATACTAGAGATGTGCATGCTACCTCGCTTGAGTCATATGCCTCCTATTCAAATGAAGTCATTTGTGCTCCAAACAAAACCAAAGACCACCCAGCAGTAAAGTTACAAATGAATAGTCTCTTACAGATGTAGACAACACAGATCACTAAAGAACATTGTCCTCTTTAAACAATAAGGAAGCTACCTTTCTTTAACCATGTGTTCGTATGATCTTCTGAAGTGTATACAGATGCAAACAAACCTTCTCGTTATATTTTCTTCATATGTTTCCTGATGTTTGTGTCACTAATTTTTTGACCAACATCATATTTGCAAATATAAATTATATTTATTCTTTACTGTACCTTTCTCCAAATGATAGTGAACGGGACCAAGTTTCATTAAAAAAAAAAAAAAATTCGAACTCAATGTTCTTACTGATCTGCATATGCCAATCAGAATCGTGTTTTACACAGCAAAATATTTAGATTTTCAAATTTCTTATACGTTTTCAACTTAAGACGTAAGTATTAATAATAAGGTCAATGTCATACATATTGACAGAAACGACAGTGACTGGTTGATATAATCGAGTATACTCGTTTAAAAACATTTTCAACGAATTTTCATATAAAGCTACCAGATTATATAAATATAATACACGACCAAGGTCAATAACTCTACCACCACCACTACTACTACTACCACTAATAATAACATTAGTAATTATTAACCTGACAAAATTTATTATCATAGAAGATTTTCAACATAAACAATGACTGGTTGGTATAAGCGAGAATACTCGTTTAACAACATTTGCATCTAAACGTCATTGCAAATACCAGATTATATAATATAATACAGGATTAAGAACAATTACAACACTGTTACTACTACAATTAATACTACTGCTAATAATAATGATAATAATATAAATAATTCTTAACCTGCAATGTATTATCAACTATGCTCTCGTATTCTGGGTGAACAATATTTAAGCATATGAAACAGCTCCAGTCAAAAAAGACTGATAAAAACTGTGGATTAACCAATCTGTACGTGACTCGTGCTCTTTGCAGATCAACATGAAAATTAATTAGTTCCAGAAACTTCTCTATGCACTTTCTTCCATATGTGAATGAAACTGACGTCTTCCAATGTAATAAAATGTCTTCTGTACAACTCTTCATACAGGTATTCTAATGTAGCATTATGCTGGAAGTGAAATGTCTGAAGAAAATCAATCTTGTATATGTCCATTTCTACCTGAAAGTCCTCCAATATATTTCGATCGCTATTCGTTTGCATTACACATGGCGGAGAAAATATCAGGTTTATTATCTTTCTATGAAAAAGCAATTGCGCAATGTAACTTATCCAAATGTCCGAAACACGGCTGTGGACGCTAATAGGTAATGTCATGTAAAGACATGCTTGTTTCGTCCACAATGTTGCACGCTCATTGAATGGACAATACGAAAATCGAGGGACCTAAACAAGTGGAAATTTTTGCGTTGCTTCAAATGTAACTGGATATTCTCATGTAAATCTGAAAGTGGCTTCGTCATCGGGTTCTGTATTTGCTATTGACTGAATAACACCTACACTTTGTAATGAAATATTCGCTTTACACAAGAAAGGTATTGTAGGCCTATCACGTGCAAATTCAAGTGGAAGACCTCGGGGCCAAATGTAAGTTTCATTTACTCCAAAATATGGATAGGGATTAAAAAGTTTGTGCTGTTCTCCACACCGCTAAAAAACACTCATGGTGTTCTGATTGTTAATACTATCTATATCCAAAATTCCTTGGTTATTGTAATCAAAGTCCCATATTAATTCTGCCCCGTTTTGAATTGCATAGAGATATCCAATATTTTTTCTTCCGATATGCCTCCAGGGTATAGCCGTAGATAAAGCTGAAAACAGTTTGTCTTGGTCAGCAATATTTAAAAACACTATTCGTCTACTTCTGCACCCCAATTCTATTAAGTACGCATCCTTTGATATTGAATGTATGTCTGCGACAATAACGAGACACCAATTGTTATCAGATGCTATCTGACGAACTGCACTTGTTGGATTTGAAATGGCATTGACCACTGCACAATGTTTACGAATAAATTGTTGATCAATTTGTTCCATATTGATATTATGGTTCATAAGATTAGCATGTGCCTTTTGGTTTTGTTCACCAGAAATATTGTTTATTATATCAGGTCTTTCAGTTTCTAAACAAACTGAGGAAACATCTTTGATACCTTTAAAGTCTATATCTTGCTGAAATGTGCTTTCATAGCAGTTTGGAAATATTGATAACAAAATATATTCAGTAATCCACAGAAGATAAAAAACAAACAGTACATTGATACAAACAATTTTAAACATTCTTAAAATTCGCCTTGTAGTAAAGGAGAATTTGAATTTAGGCGGCTGTTGAAAGAAGAATCAACTGCAGCAAGCAAGCGAGCGTTTACCTTCTATTTTAATTTATTATGTTCCTGAAAGCATTCTATTTGCTAAATTCTCTTTCGTATTTGGTATCTTAGTGATGTAAAGTGCGTTTTTACTCCAACATGTACCTAGTGGCTAACGGTTCGTAATAGAGTAAGTACTGTTCTCTTGTACATTATCCCGTTGTTTCCACAGGACGATGCTAAACTTTAAACTTGCTATTATTTTCTAATTGTAAGTTGCATTTCCTTGCTGATGACAAAATGGTGTATTTAACAGATGCATCTCCAAACATGTTTTGCTTGAAATATAACTGCTGATTCTGTTGCCTATCGATACGTTAGCGGTGTATTAACTTTAAATTCAGGTCTGATTGGAGCAATTTTTAATATATAGTCTATGACGGAACAGTCGAGATGGAAATGAGAGAAATGGCATTTTGAGGTATTTGCATAAAATATCGAAAACGTTCATTCGACACTAATAAACATTATATATTCTAATTGTTTTCTTAGTATTCTTTGGAGACTTTCGGGGTTTGACTGTTGTTCTATTGGGGTGTGGGGGTAGAGGTGTCCAGGTTCAGGCATGTCAGTTTTCGGTTCATGTCACTTGTACAAGTAAACCGGCCAATAATTATGTTTTCCACCGCTTTGAAACTGTTCGAATTTAGTAATTATTACTCAATCTTCGTGCAACACTAATAAAAAGTTTTCTTCTCATTATCGTAAATTATTACATAACAATGTGTCTGGAAATAGTCTGTATTTCTAGTTACACAATCTGCCCAGAAATGCAGTCTCTGATTGAAAAGATATATGTTATATTACGACTCTATAGTCGTAAAATAAGTAATAAAAAAGAGCAAAAACCAGCAAGTTTTGTAAAATCCAACAAATAATTTATTTCCATAGAATACAAAGTGCAAAATGTTAAACGAACTCAAGGAAGTACGGAATTGCGAATTGATTTAAAACAATGCTAGAATTTCTAACTCAAGTCCTAATAATTGAAGTTCTGAAGAAATCTTATTGGTATTCCAAAATAAATTCAGCTCTGGAAGTGTTGATATCGCTGTGATGGTATGTGCCGTAGTGATGTGCAAACAGTATTTTGTCGAATCACAATAATACAATCCAAGAATATATCCTTATTGGATTTTCACTCTAATTTCATGTCTGTATTTCCAAGAATGTTACTTTTGAGCACTAAGAATTGCCAGAGAAAAATGACTTGAATTATATACTTGGAATAAATAAATTCCAGCCTAATTGAAATACTGGACACAACGAGAATACAGCTAATTTTGAGTAGATGTTACAGCACGAATGAATTATTTCTGGACAAACAAGATTACATAGTCCTCTATTTGACGTCAGGTCACAATTAGCATTTTCTGAAGAAAAAAAAATATTACCTAAATGACTAATTCATTGAAGAAGGTTCCAAACGTTTACAATATAAATGTTTAGTTATAGATTTTAGGTATGTTACTAAATTTGTGATACAAAATGTGGTAAACAACAGGTAGATCTGGCAGTTCACGGGGAATTTCCAATGTTCTGGACTCAGAATGAGACAAACACGTTGCTTACAAACACAAAATCAAAGAATCAGGTCAGATAGCAAATGAACATGATTCTGGACAAGGTCATTTCCAAAGTACAATTATCCACAGCATATAAGAAAAAACCTAACAAAGAATGCAGATTAAATGACCACAGCAGATATCAAATTCTCAAAAATAGCACCCATTACTGAAATAGCCAGTACCCAAAACCTCCATGGCCGTATCACTTGTACATGTTTACTTTTTTTAAAATCAAGAGCTCAGAGAGGTTCTTACCACCAGTCGGATAAAGTTGCTGACTGGTTGTTTCGATATGCAGCGTTCTTAAAAATGATTTAGTTGAAATATTTGCACAATGTCAGCTTGAAAATTCTACGCGAAGTGTTCGCAAATCGCCAGACCGTGACATTCTCAACAAATGGTTACTTCTTTTGCTTCTTACCAATTGTTAATATATCACAATGCACATAAAAGGTCAATACACGTACATATATATGTGCATTTAACAGAAAGAAAAGAAACAGAAACAAAGAGAAGAAAAGAACCACACTCTCGATAAAAGTGAGATGGATAGTCCTTTATGACACTCTCAAGCAGTGCTGATAACTGAGTCACGCAAGAGTCTGGTTGAAAGTGAAGTTGGCATCTGCAGCAAGTCGGTCGAACAGAAATAACTCAAACTCTAGCTGCGCTTGCTACTAAGTTAGAAAAATGTTTTTGAAAGCATATTAGCATTGCCTTTGAATAAGAGAATAAAGTTCAGTTAATGTTTTCATAGCAAGACTTTCATTTCATGGCAAGCACGCATTTAACTTGCATTCGAGTTGAATTAATGCAAGGACTTCCTTGTTTCATCTCCTTGAAATTATTGACAAATATTTGAAGTGGTCTGCTTGTGAAATGTTCATATATGAATATTCCCATGATGAAAATATAGAATGATATGAGCAATAGTTTTACACGCAATTAATATAAATATACACACCATTCCAATCAGATGGGCATAGTTTTTTTCACTTTTCATATCGAGTACATAGTCTGGTTTATAGCTGATTCAATGTATATAAATGACCTAATGATGTCTAAGGGAGATAACTCAATATAGTATCAATCCGTGTAGGAAGATTTGCAGAGTTATGTTCCATTAGCACATGCATAGGAATTATACTCGATATTCATCTTTGTAATTGATAGTTTGTTTAACAATATTTCTGGAAATATTATTTGATCCTTCCTTGATCGAACATGCATACAATTAACATCTTATTTAATGTTAGAGACCACTTAACTAACATAAATATATTCAAAGAAGCAGATAATTAATTATACGAAGAAAGAAACCTAAAAAGAGAAAACTAAGAACAAAAAGTAAAACAGTTAAGACAAAAATAAATAAAAAATAAATCTGAATAAAATATATATATATATATATATATATATATATATATATATATATATATATATATATATATATATATAATAGAACCTTGTCACACATACATGCATACATCTAGATACATGATTCATAATACATTTGTTCGAATTCCTTGTATATTGAACCGTAATCCAGTAATGTGTAACGTTTAACAATATTTATTTTGCGATTTACAGTATAAAAAGTTCTCTCAAAGAAAATATGTACAAAAGCTTATCTGCAAGAACTTTTCACGACATAATGCGAAATATATATATATATATATATATATATATATATATATATATATATATATATATATATATATATATATATATATATATATATATATATATATAACCTGAATCAAACAAAAAGAAATCTCAAACAAAACCGCAAGTATTTCCATATCTTTTTATATATATACTCTGTCTCTCACTCTAGTCTGGAAACAGAAAATTGTGATTTACAATCACGTTCTTATAATGAACGCAAAAAAGAAAATAAATGATTCGTTTCTGATAATGTGTGTGTGTGTGTGTGTGTGTGTGTGTGTGATTTCTTATGACGTTATATACTATTTATACTATCTTCTAACTCTTAAATGGATGTGCCGAAGGATGGTAAATAACACAGTTATTTAAAACATTTTTTTTTTTTAAAGTTGAATGTATGCTAATAAATACTAGCTTAATGCAAAAACTTTAAAAATTCGGCCTAAAGGTACTGCTTCTCCTTCTCTTGCTTTCTTCTGCCATTTCTTTTCCTTATCTTTCTGCCTCAACCACTGTTGTTGCTTCTACTGTACTGCAGTAAATGCGTGTTGAATGACCATCACTGTCACAATAACATGTACACTACGCAGAATTCAACATCCACTACTAATATTAATGCTGCTTCCACTACCAGCACTACCAACATTATCATTATTATCATTATTATTATTATTATTATTATTATTATTATCGTCATTGTTGCTATTGTTGCTGTTGTTGATGTTATTATTATTACTATTAGTGTTGTGTTTATTGTTTTTATTATATTATTATTCGCTTTCTATGTCCAAGCTCACGTGTTTCCATCAGTTTCTATATAAAGTTTCATAACTGCTTTTCATTGTTCGTGATGGAAACTTTAAACCTTCGAAGATGATTTGAATGGGTCAACAAATATTATCCTTTCTCTGTAAGGGATGGACGAGGTGTCAGGGCTAGAATATGAGGGAAGTTGGATAAGAAGAGGATGAAGTACTGAATAAAGAATGGGCCCTGTTCGACATCGGTGCAGATATTTGGTAAATACTGTTACTACTACTACTGATCACCAACACCACTATCATCATCATTGTTGTATTTATCGTCACAAACATGCACACTGAACGAAACAATTAATGCCTTCACGTGTATTATAACTGTCATCTTACATTGATATTGTTGTTTCTTCAGCGGCTTCCTAATACTACTACACCGCTCTGTTGCTCCCACTAGTGCTGCTGTCGTTACGGCATCTTTTTGTAATTCGAGAAAAGTAGCTTAGATACCCGAAGACTTGATTCACGTTGCACATGCTTTCCTTTCATAAGACAAAACTAAACGACTTCATGTGCTTCATTTTCTGTCTATATACAACAGGTCCATATGTGTTATATCGCTGCAGCAGCTTGATTGTAATTCAAAATCTTGCCATGGTTTCCGAAATGTCTTGAAAGTAATTGTACATGATTTCACGTTTTTAACATAATCCTACATTAAATGCATAAAAAAGGAAAGGAGAATGAGACTTCTGTCTGATTATAAGTATGGCTTTGGACTGTTAAAATTATAGGCAGTTCGCCGTATCTTTTTATAGATCAGAATATCACAAAAGAAGTTTAACGCACAAATACAACACAATGTTACATGTTTGCTCCATTAAGGTTTATCTACAGTTATGAATTTGTGAAGAAACCTCTCCCCCTCAAAAAATACCCCCCCCAAAAAAAAACAAACAAAAAAAAGCAAATCTTTCTGTCTGTTTATCTATAATGTTTTGCACTGTTACAGAAGAGAAATGACCACACAGTTACAGTGTCTTTATTGAGTTCCACGTTTGAATGTTATATGTGCTTAAGATATTTCGTTGCAGGCAATGATGACTAAACAACTACATGTATGTATATTCTTACAGATATAGACATCACGGGAATGTGCAGGTTACCTCCCCTGAATCATTATGCTTATTCACTTGAGAGTTTCACCTTTGTTCAAAACAAATGCAAGACCACATATGCAAAAAGGTGAGAAACAAGTAGTGTCTCAGATAGGCATATAAATCAAAGCACACCTAATTATCTGCCTATTAATCGTATACACCTACCTCACCTGACATCGAATGTTTACATGATCTTTGAACAATGTATTCCGATGCAAGAAATATCTCTGATATTTCATTCATTGTGTTCTTTGGTGCATGCATGGAAACCTTCTTTGATCACGATCGAATTTTTAGATATTGGGTAACTTTTCTTAGTCTTATTATGTTTATTTAGGTAATGTTTAACTCCACTAACGGTTTCATGAAATATTTTATCTTACCGAATTTTTATTATTCAATCATTTATTGCTTGATTACCTTTTTTCCCGATAGTAATCGAGTTTTATACACATAACGACACACATTTTCTAATTATTTGCACTCGTTTGAATTAAGATTGCACTTTTTCTCGTAAAAGTGTGATGTAAAATTACAAGCGTATCCTAATGTGTGCAAATATCTGTCTTTTAGTGCTGGTGCATTGTTATATGACCGAGCCATTTGAATGTGGACAGTATTTGATTGAGCCATTTGAATGTGGAACGCAATTAAGTGAACCATTCAAATGTGGATCGTACTTGAATTTACTACGGGTTAATTATTAACAGCACCTCAAAATCAACTGAGGCAAGATCAGGCTTTTTGCTAAAGGTTTACAAGTAAATGAGATTTTGTATGCAAATCAAATGCAAAATGTACAACTTGTGAGAACATAACCTCCCAGCATCTAATATACTGTTAAATTATGAATATTTCTGAATGAATCAGTTGATTTTTTGTACTATGGTGTTGGCCACAATGTAGCATTCCCTTTTTCAATTTACATCTTCAACTCAGAAAATTTGTAAGAATCTGTTAAATAATCACTTATCTCTTTCTCTTAATCAAAATGTTTTGAAGGAGTACTAATTTAGTAAAACATTTGTATTGTCATGTGTTACAAGATACGGATCATCCTACACATGTGGAGTCTTGATATCTATCCAAATTGGATCTTGATATGTCGTTAGGAGACTTTAATGCAGACCATGTTTACATATAACATCTTAAGATAAGAGGAGGCTATCGACGGGACAGCGGAGAAAATTCTTATGGAGGCTGGCAACTTCACGAACCCCAAACTGTCGTTTCTTTATAGCCGTGTGCAAGTTTTCCCCCCCCCCCCCCCCCAAGCATGAGAACACATCAGAGCCATATATGGAAATGCTCGAATTGGAAAACCAATGAGAAGATAGTGTTTAATCACATGCTCCCCAATAAAGGTCTCTATTATACTCAGTCGAGTTCTCATGTTCACGAAATCCCACTTAACGTAAGCGAACTACCTGCCAAGACAACAGGATCATAAAGTTAAATTTATTTGCGTTCTGAAGTTTGAGTGAGCATATTCGAAGCTCTGATACTCGATCTCTAGAGAGCAAATATCAAAGGCCATTTGAATTACATGATAATGTATTCCAGATAAAACGAATGCGCGTTCTCAGACTCGAATATGCAATATAGAAACATAAAATATAATAGTTGGTTAAATCACAGGATGTCTTTTATGATCATGTGTTTCAGACCGTAGATCGCATATTCCAGCCATGAAAGCGCGAATTACTTTTCGATCGGGAGAGAAATCAAGTAATAAACAATACCCATAGCTCGATTAATTGGTACTTGGTATGTGATTGAATAATTATCTTCGGACTAACTCTTTCGACCTCGCGTAATCACGCGTCGAGATCACGAATTTTTTTTTTTTTTTTTTTTTTTGTTTTCTGTTATGCTCTCGATTGCTTGCCATAGTCACTGTTGTTCAAATCGAAAGGAATGCCCACTAAAGCAGCAAGCTTGATACCCTCATAATATTCTAATGAGGTAGACAACTCAAGGCACACGCACATGTTTGGCATTTAAACATTATGGAAGTTACCTCCCTTTAATATCGCACGCGTGTCTGTGTGGGAGAGACCTTAAGACAATGCGTTTGATGCAATGAAAGTATCTCATATAACATTATATTTTTGTGTATCAGCAGTTTCTTGACCACAATTTCTTTCGCAAACTTTTATAACTTTATTTTTTTTCTCTCTATATATAAGATGGTGAACATTCTACCATTGTTTAACTGAATGAATTTCGCAAACCGACTTTATTATTATTTATTACATTATCAATCACTGACCTTTCTAGATAATTATGGAATTTTGTACACAAAAGAAAACCAGGTATTTTTGCTTGAATATACTACTAGACGGTTCCTAATGGTTGGTGACTGTTATATTTGGTTTATATGGTACTTTAGTCTGTAGTAAACAAAATTCTAAGCTAAAGGTGAAAGCGTATTATATAACGCGGTCATGACTTCTCCTACAGTCGTACAGGAAGGTCAACGCGGGTCGTAATAAACGATACGAAAATGTACAAATCACAAATATAAACAAAACGTTTAAACCGTATTGTTCGGTTCAAATGCTGATGCATTCACAAAGTGTATATTGGAAAATACTACACTACAGGATAGTGTATTTTTCTTACAAATCAGCTATTCCAAAGGTTGCCTCCATTTTTGTTTAAAAGCAGGAAATTTTGCAATTGTGTCTGACGACACAGTCGTTTCTTTAACTTTCATAGAAAATTCCAAATCAAATTTACTATAAAGTTTGCTATCAGTAAATCTATTTAGGTGCAGTATCATTCAATAATAATAATAATAATAATAATAATAATAATAATAATAATGATAATAATAATGAATAAAATATAGAAAGAAATTCTCAATCGATAATGTGATTATAGTTAAAATCTCCTATTGATGAGACTACTACTACTACAAATATTTTGTCCTCACTTTCCTCTTAGACATCACCAACACTTTGCGCATTATTTGATCATGATTATGGTAATACTGCAGCAGCTACAATAATATGCATGATATTAATTATTATTATTATTATTATTATTATTATTTAGAAAGTATACAGACTAAAATATGCAGTGTGTGAATCTGAGAGAGAGAGAGAGAGAGAGAGAGAGAGAGTTGATTCAATTTAAGAGTATTAAACTGATAATTTTCGTTTGACACAAGTGTTATAACATGGTCATATTAACGGTATTTATCCCTTAAAAGAGAACGAGTTCAATTCTCCAAGACTTACTGTATGATCAATATATTCAATTTACTCAGTTGATCATGTATTTACATGTAGGTCTATCCTATGATGAACTGCTTTTTTCATATGATAAAGAAGAATTAATTTTACCTGATTTTAATCACTATCAATCACCCAGATTAAGAAAACGATACCAGTTACTGCCTAATTAAAACTTTACTAAACCTAGAAGTAAATGACAAAGCATTCATAATAAGAAGCAAACCCATGTTTTTATTTATTTATTTATTTATTTATTTATTGATTTATTTATTATTATTATTATTATTATCATTATTATTATTATCCGATTTTCGCAAACTTGTGTGTGAATACCACAGTGTTGCTTTTGATTTTCGTTTGCAAGTATGTGTCACTGAATTGCATGTACATAATGGTCCTGTCTGGATTTATGTCGCGTATCGACAGCTACTGGCACGCGAAATTAATTTAAATGCGCACTCTTTAGTTTGAGTATTGTGGACACCTTTTAAAGCCATCAAAGTAAGCCACTGTTCTCTAAGAACGCCAAGACTGCACATCTCCTTCTACTCTGCCACCTGTTAGCCTGTAAGAGTTGACCAAAATTTGTTTTTCTTGTTGGCTGTACCTATCATAGTAAAAAACATGTGATAGACGAATATACGAATCGAATGTTTGTGGGTTCGAATTCTCCTACGTTAATATTCTGACTTTTGTAACATATTGATCTTGGTGATCTTGATGTGGACTTCGTGTTTACCCTACGGTAGGTACTCATTCAGCGCCAGACTAATCTGATTTTTCATTCGGGGTCACCAAGTGTGCATGTATGTATGTATGTATGCATGCATGCATGCATGCAAGTATGTATGTACATATGTATGTATGCATGCAAGCATGTATGTATGTGTGTATGCATATATGTATGTATGTATGTATGTATGTATGTATGTATGTATGTATGAATGTAACAAGCGAGAGAATATGTAAATGTTTGTGGCTCTGTCTGTGTCATAGGATTTTACTTTTTTGTATGTAGGTTTGCTTATGATTATACACTAAAGGAATTTAAGCGTGTGAGATTCAGCTATGTTAATGGACAGGAGAAATGAAATTAATCGGAATGTATACGATGTATACGTGTATGCAGTGCTATTTGCGCGCTATATATATATATATATATATATATATATATATATATATATATATATATATATGTGTGTGTGTGTGTGTGTGTGTGTGTGTGTGTGTGTGTGTGTGTGTTAGGTAATGTGATATGTGTATGTTTATGTGTTTATACATATATGTGTTATTTCTACGTGTCTGTGAATTAAGGTAATTTTAGGTCTCTTTGTCTTCTTTATTTTTGTCGGGTTGTGGTGTGCAATACATTCTTTGCGTTGTTTTAGCCCTTTTAAGGGCTTTCTTATTATATCATCATGCTGATTCACCTCTGCTTATTTTATCCCAGCCATTTTGTCTTCTTTATTTTCGTCATTACTCCCTTCCCTTTGTCGTCCTCTTCTTAATGTTGTCTTCTTTTCTTTACCTTCATCGTCGTCGTCTTCTTCTTTTGTAAAAGCGTCTTCAGTTGTCCTCTTTTTTCTCTGTAACTTCCTTCGTTCCTTATATCTCTTTTCACTGTAATCTTTTCCAGCGTGTCTTCTCACGCGAAATTTTCGTCTTAGTCTCTTTGGTCAAAGTGTATACCAAAGTTTTATTATTTATCTTTTTTTTGTTTATAATTTATCACGTCGTTTTATATTTATTTACTCACTAGCGGCTCCATACGTTTATCACCCTTATATTATTTTGGGAGGCACACTGATACTTGGGGCCTACCATATAGATTTGGCCCCTCCTCCCTTTGACGGTATATTTGAAATGAGGTATAACATGTGTGAGACAGATCACAGGAAATACCAGAATGAAATGGTGTAAAGAATGTGTGAGACAGATCACATCAATTGCCATCATGAAATGGCGTAAAGCTCGTGTTAGACAAATCACAGAAAATACCACAATGAAATGAGGTAAAAAGTGTGCGATTACAACTAATACCATAACGAAATGAGGTAAAGATTGTGTGAGACAGATCACATCAAATACCATAATAAAATGAAGTAAAACCTCTTTGATTACAGCAAATACTGTAATGAAATGAGCTAAAGCACCTTTGGAACAAATCACTGCAAATGTCATAATGAGATGGGGTAAGGCATGTGTAGACTTCATATCTTCGAATAGTAAAAACGAGGCAGCTGAAAAGAAATAGAGCTGTTTCTATAGAACCTTCATTAATGGACACTATTAATTGGGGTTTTATTATTTATCGGAAGAAATTTTGGATATTACCGTCGCTAATTCAGCGTGTTTAGGATAGAGATTCATTTCATGGGCGAATTCATGGGGGTTGGAGTGGAGGAGCCAAAGTGGGCCCTTTTTTATTGGTTATTTCTCTGTCTAACCTCTCAGTCGTACCATATCACAACCACGTTGTCGTTTTCACGATTAAGTCAATTGCTAGGGCGAATCCACAAATAAGTTTGAGGGTATCCAATCTGAAGTATCTATCTGTATACACCCGATGTACTGATTGTGTACTGTACTTTTTGTAATCTTTTATTTCGCCGTAATTGGTCGTACATAAGGTGATATAAGTATTCAGGCGGTGAACCACGTATCCGCTAAAGGGCAGCTGATTGTCGTGATCTAGGAACATTGATGGTAGAAATGGTAGAGCCTAAAATGATAGTGAATAGCGAGTTAGGCATTTCAAGTGTGTGGAAAACAAATACTTTACATATAACTATTTCATTTCCAGCCCGAAACATGTAAAGTAGTTTCATCAATAATTGTATTTAAATTGATGTGCGAGGGGACAAAAACACATAAAATAAGCAAAGACAAATTAATATTTATTCCGACATAGATAATTCGGTGGTGGATTAATATGCACTTATTCATTCATTCCACGGGGTTAAGTGGTAACGTAATCAGAAGTTATAATATTTCAGTGACTACACCTCAGTACATCGAACCCTTAGAGATGACACCCTGCTTTGTTTACACATAGATCACGTTGTAGATTAGTTTTAATGCGTTTGTTGGCGGAGATAGTGAAAAGGAAGTTGATAACTCTAAATGAATTATTGGGATAGTTTTATATGAGCTGTACAACAGTACAATATGATATTGTGTACAAGAGATTTTATATAAACAAGGATATATTACAAATAGTTGCATTTACATATTAATGATATGCCAATTAATGTACGTTTCTATCAAATAAGTATGACATCGAATAAGTAAAAGATATAAAAGTTATAAGTACATGAAACATATATAACGCTGCGAAATTGTTTATAAATCTTGTTTTATTTGATTTCCTTTGTTTCTTATTTAATTGGTGATAGCCAAAACGAACGCAGCAATGAAAATCTTGCGAATAGTGTATTTATTTCATATGGTAAATTTCCAATTACTTTTTCTCAAAATAATAACAAATGAAAATAACTTATGAAACGAAATATAGAAACAAATGTTTTAGTTCGTTTAATTTTCAATGAAACTTCTTTATTGTAAAAGAAAAATCAACTAACAAATTTACAAAATTGTACAGTAGCGGCCCAACCATGCGCATAACCCATGCTTTCATAGAGTGATAGAGTATCGAGTACAGTTATATTATTAAATTATTTATAACAGAATAAATTGAATATAAAACTTAGCGAACAGAACGTCTTACATAAACATTTCGTACTGGATTTAAATTGCGATAGATGTTTCACAGGTTTGCTAAATATAGAAAAAGTGTAAAAATGTATACTTTAAATAAGAAGATACAGCAGCAAATATTTTTGACGACAATACGTTTTCTTAAATATATGTTTGCAGAATTTATTTCAGGCTGATGTGTGGTATTCGTCAAGCGTTGACAAAGCATGTCGTTTTACTTTGAAAAGTACGTACTCACTAATGAAGCCATTACGTATTTTAAAATGTGTATTAGTAGTATTCATAGATGAGGGTTTGATTCCAAAGAGGGTTTATGGCCAGAAACCCTCATCCCCTCAAAAATAAATATATTATGACATTTTTGCACAACATCAGAGACCCCCCTCCCTAAAAAATAAACACCCTCCAACTATTTTTTATTACAGAAAATGATGAAATTTTGGAACCCAAAGGGGATTCTAGACCAATAGATTTTTTCGTATTAAACAAATGAAATATTATGTATAATGTATCATTATAATCCAATCCGACATGTTGGATTCAATCTGACAAACAAATTTTGTTAGAGATTTAATTTAATCAAATCAGCCTCATGCTATACGGGCATAAAACTTAAAATAATAAGCGATTGTATAAAAAAAGTTGGTTACCATATATCACCAAAATATGGATCAGTATGGTTATTCGCTATTGAAAATGACCAACGAATAAGTGGTTGGGCAGATGATGTGATGACATTTGTTGACAATGTAGTTGATATTTTATTTGATAACGATATTACTACTATAAATAAAACAGTAAAAATAAAAAATATTTCGAAATCATAATAATAAAATATTTTAACAAAACATATAATCACAACACAACCCCATGTGGAATCCTAGGTTGTCAAACAACATCCTAGCAAGTTCAGGGGCATTTGAATTAATCCCCATGTGACCCCCTAGGTTTCCAAATGACATCCAAGCAGGATCAGAGTAAATTCGAAATCAGACGAAACAGACAGCACAGTTTTATACAACCCCATGTGATCCCCTAGGTTGCCAAAGGACATCCTAGCAGGATCAGAGGTTATATATACAATTATCCTAGGACAGCACAGTTTAACCCAATGTGACCCCCTAGGTTGCCAAATGACATCCTAGCAGGATCAGAGGTTACATATAAACTTATCTTACGGACAGCACAACACACAGAATCTTAATTAGAGTAGCGTATTTACAGCAAGCATATTTACAGTAACGTATTTACATATATTTACAGTAATATTTATATCAATTATATACAAGGTTTTTTGTAGACGGCACATTTACATATAAACTTATCTTACGGACAGCACAACCCCATGTGACCACCTAGGTTGTCAAAGAACATCCTAGCAGGATCACAGGTTACATATAAACTTAATTCTAAGAACTTGACTAACTTATCCTAGGACAGCACAGTTACATACAAACTTATCTTAAGGACAGACACATACAAACGGGCCTTCTCTACGTTCAACAGAAATTTGCACACTCTCCCTATAATCAGCCCGGGAGTGTGAAAAAACACACCCACCAAGTGACATGGTGGAGAGTGTACAAATTTTCTATTGAAACGCAGAAGGGTTGGCCGGAAACCCCACTAAATAAAATAATTTTGGCATAATTCGCTCTCGCCGACAATGTGCCGGTCACAAGAATCGAACCACAGACCTCGAGCATGAGAATCCAGCGCGTTAGCAATCGGCCACCGGACTTCCTTATGTATATATGTTAAAAAAAAAAATATTATATAGTTACCAAACAGCATTTACATTTTCTGATTTTGAAAACACGAAATTTTGCATTATATTTTCTGATTTTGAAAACATTATTATAAATAAATCAAGAAAAACATGATTTTTGATTTCATATTGTACAGAAAAACGAAATCCTAATGTTGGCTGTATAAGATCGACCGTTGTCAAGGATACTAATTAATAATGACAACGAGTGGGCTGAATGACTACAGACTCTGCAGAGAAATAATCAATATTCTGTATGAATGGGTTTTTAGGTAAATGACATAGCATATATACTCGCTTACAAGTCGAGGCTAAACTGCAGACAAAAGGATAAAGATCTGCCATAGCATTATGCACCTGTAGATCAGAGATTATCTTGTTTGTTTTACTGATCACTTCCAGCAAAACTGTGCAGACTAAGATCTTCTGGTGCATTATACAACAGCATATTTAGGTCTATACAGTTGGACATAACTTATAAGCGAGAATCTACAGTAACTATGTTATCTATGCAAGAAGAATTGCTAGTCATAATATAGAACTGCTACCAGGATTTGTAGGTCTTAAAATTACCATCAGGTTTTAGATACATTTCATTAGCCAAAACAAAAAAAAGAACAAAAAAACATGAAACAAATGTTGCAGTATATATGACATGATCGATAATTATAAAAGTTTTTAAACTTAGGTGGAACAGTATTATCTCCCTTTTAAAAACAGATATGGTATACAGAGTTATATTTCTTGACCAATAAACAGTGTCTCAACTGTCGCTATTAAGAACAATGTACTGTCATGATTGTACAAATAAAATTTAATTCTACCAGATACTTTACGACGACATTCAAATAATTCTTTCACTGCTATCTTACTGAGAAGATACTTACTACCTTTTGCAAAAACCTTCGACCTATCTAAGTCTATGTTGACTTTTGTTGGCTGATCGGATCATGAAAATTGTCATATTTTAGTGCAAGCTCGTCTCGCAAACTTTCGAGATAATTAAAATATTTGCTATCGTCTGATCTAAGGGAGAGTTTGATTCTGTCAAATTTACTAAAACAAATACCTGAAATTTCATCGTTAAATTCAAATGATAATTGCTGGTTATTAACCATCATTTTTTTTATTATTTTGCTATTAGCTCCATCGACTAATGCTAAATTTTCAAACATTATTCCTGATGTTTAGACAAAATTACTTGCATAATACCCAAGCGTAAGTGTATTAATTCCGTCCCTGCAATACCTTTTATCATCAAAATTACATAGTCCACGTTTCATAATTCTATTCGTTTCAAGTTTATGATGATTTGCTCTGATAACATTTGTTTTGATAAAACTGACGCTATTGTTTAGCGCTGCTTTAAAATCGTCAAAATTCATCATCTTTTCCACATATCCTCTAGGAATACCTTTTGCTTTTTTTGTAAGTTTATTGTCATCTAATATGACAGCATACATTTTACTCTTTAGTCCAACAATTCCTTAACTGGCATAAACATAAATTCATCTTTCATTTTTCAATAACTTTTTATTCGAATTATCTTGAAATCCACTACATGCTGGATAATCTGATAAATCAAATAGATTTTTATTATTGCAAATATCCTGATAGACATCTTCACATTTTATATTATAAACTAGCTAATCTGTATCATTAAATAGCAACTCCGAATCTGGCCACTGCTTTTTGGTAAAATTATAGTGAACATCGTACATCAGCCACTTTGATATATCAAGCACAGCTGTACCAACATAAATCGGTTTATTTAACTTTAACTTTGTCTTTCGTCGTTGTATTGCAACAAGATTTTCATTAAATATTGTCATGCTAACAAAACCATCATCGTTAACTAATTTATTTCTGAGACTTATATCATTTACAATTTCGATAGAAACTCTTTTCCTAATGTTTTCCTTGTCTTTCCAAACACTGAGTTGTTCCTTAACTTAAAAAAGTTTTTCTCAAATTATGTTTTAGCCACAGCACGACGTTTCGTATTTAAGTCAATGTAATTTGCCATCCACCTCGACTGATTAAACTTTAGCACG
Organism: Megalonaias nervosa; assembly: GCA_016617855.1. NCBI lineage: Eukaryota > Metazoa > Mollusca > Bivalvia > Unionida > Unionidae > Megalonaias > Megalonaias nervosa. The sequence continues at coordinate 21,715 of JAECUM010056370.1, read as the reverse complement.
CGATGGACTTTTCTCAGAATTAGTCCAGCATCAACTGCTTGTTTTAAATTTTTTTAATGCATAACGTAATTTCTTTTATTTAAGAAATTGGAACTAATTTATTAACAATCGATTTTTTTGCTGTTGTCGTTGCTCGTTGTTCAGGCGACAATAAACTATAATTAATCATCATAGACTCTGCACAAAACAAATAATCGTTATGTAGATCATGAAGCGAACTAGGATAATCTAGATCAACTTCAACAAAGTATGAAATATCGGAAAAATTATTATTGATTTTTCTAGGTAAATCTTTTTCAGTTTCTTTAAGAAAATGATCTGGAGTTATCCAATGAAACCCACCGCAGGGCATTGGCTCTGACATTGCATACCCGAGCAAATTCACACAATCTAGATACATAATATGATTAGATGGGAGATTTTTATCATAATTTTCAGATATTTGTTATTAGCTACTGCATATTTTTTTTTTTGTTGTTATAACGCTAATTCCGCCTCTGATACCTTTTTCAATATAGTTAAACATATCGACATCTATTACGAGATCTAGTTCTATCTTACTTGACTTTAGGAGAGCGTCCCAAGACAATCCAGGTGAGGAATAATACCAACAGGGGTCAAGTCCATTATTGCTCTAGCTTACTTGACGAAAACCCTCAAAAACATCTGCTTGCAATAAAACATCTGTTTTCAAAAATAGATCATGATAATCACCAAATGTTTTACAACTAAATTTATTCCAAATATCTTGTGCATATTTGTATTCGTCATCTGTGATATTTTCATTTTTGAGTTGCGAGTAAAATTTATCTTTATCGGGAAGAGAAGTTTCATCAAATCTGCTCCAGTCGTCGAGATACTCATAAGGAAAGATACCTATTTTTGTCAGATTGATATAGTTTTCACCAAAGCAACTTTTTAAGTTAGCGAACTACTGCAGCCTTTAACAAGCTCATCTAATGATGCTGCCATAAATTGCAGACTGTCAATACAACGTAATTTACCGAGCGTCACCATCATATACTTTGCAAAATTATTTGGAATACATTTTATTACGATATTTAATTTTAGTTTAGCTTTAATATTTTCATCACCAAAAGCTTCTACAATGATATGACTGTCATAGCCACGAAAGTTATGTAAAACTACAGGAATAAAATCTGGAGCATTAAATTTTAAATTACAGCTGTTATGAGCTCCTCCACGATATTGGCCGGTCAAATGACAATGATCTCGCACCTCATCACGGAATCCGTTGGGGTCTACTAGTAACTTTTCACAAACATGACAATTAACTGTCTCATCGAAATCGAGTTGTTGTTTAGACGTTATTTTCATCGGAGCTGTTTTAAATAATCTGTTAGAAATTTTATTAACTTCGTCTATTAAATTTTTTTAATAGCCATACGGCAGGATTTTTACATCTATATAACTTTATCGGAGTTGAAAATGTATCGTTAGCGCAACAAACTACTTTATAAGCTACTCCGCAAGGAATATGTTGTTGTATTTTTCTAGTACTTGATTTATTCGGATTATTTTCTGCTCCAACCACAGGAACGAGCAGACACTCGAAATCAGCGTAAATAACAAAAGGAAGATTTAGTTTATGATCATAATTTTTAAATTTTTTTTTTTTTTCTTTTTCGCTAGGCATAGTTATTCTTTGAACGTTGACACAGTATTTGAGATGCTTCTGCAGTATTCCATGGCTAGAAAAACCATGCAGACATCCATAACAGAAATATTTTTTATTTTTATTTTCACTATACTGTCTGTCAACTAGGCCGTTAAAGTTTTTTCTCCAACAATAATGTCCCTGATAAAATAATAAATGTATTGTATTTTGTGTAGCATTTTCTGAGATATATCTCGGGTAAACATTTTCTCGCTCATCTAGTCCGAAAACATTTACTGAATATACTGTTTTGTTTTCCAAACTTTGGTATATGATTTTTTGCTACTGGAAAAGTCATTCCTAAAAAATTGTGTTCGTCTTTGTGTGGCAAATAGTTTTCATTTTGCCGGGGTGATCACACTGAGGATGTTTTGCAGAAAGAATAGACCATTGAAAACATTTGTCATCATTGTTTTTGACATTTATACAGCATTTTATGTTTTAAATTTTTTGAGGGAGATCGACATACAAACTACCGCGAAGTACGTCATATTTTGCTGTGTGAAATAAAACTTCTTTTATCATTTCAAATTTCCAACCTGATCCTGATGCAGTAAATTCTTCTAATTTTTTGTTTATTTCTTGATGTATTTCATCGGCGACCATGGCAATGTCTGTTCCAGTTAATATTTTTCTCGATTTTGTTGTTAAATATGGTTCCGAAATTTCACTGTCAAAACTGTTTCTTTCCAAAATTACATCAAGTACATCCTCAACTGAGTGTAACTTTGACAAAATCGTATGATATTGGACAGCAAGTTTGATACTTTTATGAGCCGCAAGTTCTTGTGATATAACAAGTTGCAAAAGATGAAATAAATTTTTGGAGGTAAAATTTGCTAAAATATTTTGATTATCAAATTTGTAACTATTATCGTAACCAGAAAATGCTGAAGCAATTTTTTTTTTTTTCTGATTTGATAATATTCTTTTTAGCAATATCTCGCAATCTTAACATTATATATATAGTAATATTTTATATTTAATTTAATTTTTTAAATTAGATATATAAAAACACTTATAGTATAATGACATAAATTTTGAGAGATCTGAGATTGACACATGAAGAGCAAGAAATTTATCATGTACACCGAAAGTACAATTTATATGCAGCAAATATGTTAGGTTCTGTTATTAATATATAATCTAAAAAAATCTGTTGGCATATCAACACCAGCTGGTGTATTAATTTCAGTAAAAGGCGATAATGCAGAAAGGATTAAAATGTTTAGAAAAGATTTTATTTATACTTTGTTTTGCGACGATATTCCAGAAGGACAACGAGTTTATCGAGTAAATAGAGCAGTTGCTGATGATAATATTGAAAATTTAGCATTACAAAATGAATTTCAACTTCATTCAGTATTTGATTTATATGAAGCTAATGATAGGGGAATTATTCTACATATAAAAACAAAAAAGGTTGTTGGAAATTTGAAGAACAATGGATATCTCGGTGTTAATGTACGTGGAACAAAAAATAATTTTGTTTATTATCAATCTCATCGTTTTGTGTTTGAAATTGTTAACGGACTAACACCTAATAGTTTAGTTGTTGATCATAAAAATGGTATTAAAACAGATAATCGTTTGAAAATTTAGATTTAGTTACGCCAAAAGAAAACACAAGACGTGGAGCTGGTTCTGATGGTTCTAATTTAAAAAATCTAAGAAGATCAGTTATTTCAATAAATCAAGAAACTGGAGAAGAAATTAAATTTAAATCAATGACATCTGCGGCAAAATATCATAAAATTCATTCAAATGCAATAAAATTTAGAGCTGATAATGTAACAAAATCACCAATGTCAATGTTGACATTTGATAGATCTAGTTTTAAATACGATAACTAATGATATTTTCTATATCATTTCGAGTAATACAATTATGACTAAATTCCATAACATCGTCGCGATTAAATCGTAATGTCATCATTTTATTTGTATTAAGTTTTATTTTTTCTGCTGCTGTTAATAAAAATTTGTCAGACTCACCTAATGTTATCATTACATCAACAAAATAAAAACTATGTCCCAACAAACAATTTCGAACTGCCTCTGCTAATTCTTTGTGATTTAATATATTAACTCTTTGATGATATTTTATTTCTACAAACATCTTATTATTTATTAATTAGACAAAAGATATATTATAATAATGAACTTAATTGAGAGACTGGCTGAACTATATTCGGGAGATTTTGTTTCAGTTTCAAATTTTACATTAGAAAATATTACTAATGACAGATTTGCTGGTTATACTGAAAAAGGTATTTTACATAACTATAACGATGAAGAAGATGATGTTGTTGTTAGTAAAAAAAATTGAAGCAGACCAACAACTGGACGATATGATGTTAAGTACCATATTGCAAAAAAACATAATAAAATTTAATATTGCTATCATAGAGCATCAAATAATTTGGCAACTTATAAAACCCTTTTTAAACGTAAAAATAACTGGACAACAAAGAAATATAAAATACGATTTTATTTTTGTTAAAATATTTAATTTAATGCCAGTCGATGATGCAAGAAAATTGCATTTAATTTCTTTATGTAAACCAACCCGCTCCGGACAACTTTGTTGTTGGCAAAAACATACTTTTTCTTTTGCCACAGATTGCACAAATACTTTTCAGCATTATTCTATTATTTTTTTTTCTTCTGTTTTTTCATCTTTATTTTCTGTTTTAGTTTTACACTTAAGACAATATGTTGACATTATATATCAGTGACTTTAGATAAAATTTAAACTCGGAGCTTTTGAAGCTCTGCAAAAGTTCAATGCAATCTCATCATTAGCGTAAGAAGGTTGTTTGTCAAATTGCAAAATAAACTTTAAAAAATCTGGATTTTTGGTCATCTGTTTAATGAACATTACGCAATAGTATCCACAAGCGGAAGTTCCAACTGGTTGAATTTGATTAGACGAATAATTTATTATTTTCGCAAGAGACTTCGTCTCTGGAGATTTTGTCTCTTGAATTCTACTCATATATTTTTTTATTGCGTCACTTGGTGGAATTCCGAACGAGTCAAAATAATTGTTATCAAAAACAGCTACCCAATGTGTACCAGATCCGTCATTGAAATCTTGTATATTTATAACACACGAACCTGGAGACGCTAGCGATGGAATCGCTATAAGTTCATCTTCAGAATAAACTCCACTGAATATTTTTACCTTTTTTAGTTTATCAAGTATATCAAAATTACTTAACGCAGACTTCATCTCTTTGTTCCTGGCAACATTAGTCCTCGTCCTACTCCTAACAGATTTAGCAATAGACTTCCCGCCAATCCTGCTAGTAATGGAGCTATTGGAATAAATCCACCTTTTCTCCTCGGTCGTGTCTATTTTTTCGTCGTTGTCTTTCTTTTTGCTGTTGTCTTTCTTTTTGCAGTTTTTCGTTTAGGCATTATATTTATCAGTCACATAAAATTAAACTTGCAAAATTGGCAATTTTATAACCATCGACATTCATACGAAACATTAAACTAAAAAGTTAAACGAAAATTTTCTTTATTCCATGACCCTCAACTGCCTTTTTCGTTGCGCCAGATACTGCTCCAGACGCTGCTGCTAATCCTAATGTACCAAGTACTGGCAAAATTTTAGGTATTAACGTTCTGGCCATTACAGATAGTGCCGGACCGAAGAAACCACCTTGTTTTGACATTGCAGTTATTTGTGCAGCACTTAAATTTAAAACAAAAGGTTTTTTGCGATCGTATTTATTTACTTGTTTTTTGGTTAACATTAATTTTGTTAAAGTACCTAAAACACCTGCATTAGGGTTGACCTTTAATGATACTTGACTTTTCTTTGCAACAGCAGCTGCTAATTTTTTCACTTGACCATCAGTCAAATATATTTCTTTTACAATATATTGTCATCTTATATTAACGTTACAGATTAAACTTAAAGTTTTTCAAACTTGTACCTACATTTTACTTCCAACAAAATCAATCGTAACAGTTCTGTCGCTGATCACTAACGCATATACATATAACTGCGCTGCTGGAACTGTTCCTAATATCCATGTAATTTCAATATCAGCAGTTGATATTACATCTCTTTCATTTTGTTTACTAGCATCAAAATAAAATATCGGATAAAGTGTACGAAGTTCCTCTACTGATATCTGAGATCCGTCTCCAACATCTTGATATTTTTGCAATGCGTCTATAAGATACATGTAAGGTCGAGTAATATTTTTATTAGCGTTATCTGCAAAATTACATTCTATCGCTCGCTCCGGGTATTGCTTTGAATTTATTCTAGCATATATTCGTCTAACATCAGCATTATCGAATATTGCATTATTTTGTTGTTGGTTAATACGTCGCGCTTGCTGTTGAAATACAATAAATAATTGCCGTGGCTTTTGTTCATTCGACGTTGTTGTGACTCGCCATGTGTAGTCTGTGGTATTTGGAACGGCTGTTTGATATATTTTATGTTGCTGAAAATAAATCTTCTTTGTGTGGTTTTTAAGAATATCATCTAATTCGAGCTATTTTGAAACTGTCGGCGTTATTCGTGGCATCCACAGCGCAAGTTTGTTTATGATAAACTGTAAATCAGCCCCACCAGATCGAAATAAACAGTCGTTTTTTCTGCCCGATCTAAAATAAGTGTACGTTTAACTCCACGAAATACTTTATTGTAATCGCGACAAAAGCCAAATACTGTACTTAACGGCAGCGTCATTGTAATTTGACGTGATACTGCTGCAAGTACCTTTTCTTAGCATAACCCTCATTGTAACGTAAATTTCCTATGTTATGAGAAAATATGTTACTAACATGTTCTAACATTACATTGCCGTCTTCAGCTCCGTCTACTTCACTTACGCCAAGATTATTACAAACAGCATGAAGTGAACCTCGGCTGCACCTGGTGCTATTATACCTAAAACATTAGCATTAGCAATAAGAAAACCTCTTACAGTTGCAGCATCTGCAGCTGCATCAACTCCAGCCACTAAAATATGTGCTAATCCTGATAAAATTTCAGCTGAGGCAGCAACACCTGCACCACCACTTTCGGTGTCTTTAAACCACATCATATTAGTTGCAGTTGATTTGGAGTAATCATCGGAAAACGAAATATTATTTAAGATTGTACTTGCAACTTGTAAGTGACTTGAAATATCTTCGACAATTTGATTCGCCAGCTGATATCAGGCACTTTTAAATAAACACCAGCCGTCATTTTTAAGAGATATGTGTGCATTAGCTGCAATTGCGGCAGGTGGAACAGCTACTGTCATAATCTGGGCACGCACTTCCAACATTGCTTTATGAGGAAGTAGAAATACGTCATCGTCTCTAGTATTAAATGTTCTAACGCCAGCCTTATTAGGTTCGTTAGAATTTTCATCGAGATATTCAATATATTCAAATTCTGTTACCGTGTCGTCTTTGTCATAAATTTCTGCTAACTCGAGATAATTTTTAACAGACATTTTTTTATTTATTAGGTTATACAAAATTATTGCGGCGCTGTTACTTTAGATATTAAGTTTTGCATAATTTGTTCTCCTCGCGGTGATAAAAGTTTTTTTTTGTTGTTGTTATCATTGCGCTTTAAGTTTCTTTTGTTGGTGCGATTTCTGAAATAGCTTGTTTGATTGTCGGTCTTTTTATTTTATCAGCTATTTTTTGTCCAACAGCAGTTCCAGCAGCAGATGCAGCTCCAGTTGCAAAAGCTTTTGATGCGTCATGTGCAACTGGTACAACTGTATGAGCTATTCCTGGAGCATTTTCTATAATTTTAGCAAATATATTTCCCCAAAATCCTCCGACTATTTTTCTTCTATAAACGTTTTTTCTGTTTCATTATTTCTGAGGTTGCATAATTTTACTTCCAAATCTTTCGCATTACTAAAAATCTTTTAGCTTTTCGTATAAAATATGTTTACTATTGTTCGCGTAAGTGTAAATAATAAGTAACAATTTCATTGTTAAAATCCAGTTGTCGTTCAGACTGATCTGTCAATTGCATATTTACTTCTGTTATTTGATTTTGAACGTTTAACGGATAATAAATAACTTGACGTGGACTAATTTGCATAAGAGATCCTGGTGGAACGTCTGGAGAAAAACTGTATATTGTTTGTCCTTTACTACCTTTATCTGAATAAGAACCAGATGCGATAGAATAATTTACCAATATTGCGTTTACATCAGTTATATTAACTGGATATATACCGTCAAATGTAACAGGTTCTTTAAAAGCATGATATGGTTGATTAGAAAATCCTATCAGTGATGCGACACTTTTTGCATCAAATACAACCACTATATTTTTTAATGTTATTCTGGCGCGTAATGTATTATAATTTGGTTTCAGCTCAAAATTATCAGCTATACCTTTATTTTTTGTTATAAGTTCTTTTATTATTTTATTTAAATCATCAATATTATAAGCTCCTTGTGGAATTATAATTGTTTTCCATGTACTTAAAGTTAAATCATGAGTAAATGCAAATTTATCGTTTACTCCAGTTTTTACATTAGCTGTAGAATTCCAACAAGTGCATGAAATTAGTCCAATTTCATATTATTTCTCACGATCTAGTTTTATCGGCGGAATATTTTTTACTGAAAAAAAAATGCGCTATCTTTCTCAGATTGGATAGAATCTAGTAATAATGTTGCTGACATTTATTGTTATCTTTTTTATAAAATTAAGTCTCGATGTAAAGTTTAGTATTCGTCAGATGTTAATAAATTTTCCGATCTCAAATTATCAAGTATGTCAATAATTTCATTGTCAATTTCAGCACCAGCTTCTTTTGATGATATCAATAGCATTAATGTGCCAATCATTTCAGTAACTGATGAAAATGTTCTACCTCCTTTTCCTTTTTTTTCTTCTCTATATTCTTTTACACGAGTTTCATCAAATACAAAAAATCATCATATTCATTCTTTGTTATCTCATTATTTGCTTGTTTTATATACCATCGTCTTTTATCTTCAACCCCAATAAACTTTACCGTTAACTGGCCAACTCTTTCTTGCTCCTTTTCAAAATCTTCTAATTTTTCTGATAAATGTTTTAGAATATCTGTAATCTCCTATGTGGTTAAGCGTGTTAATCTTTGTTGAAGCGCTAGTGGATCATTTATTAGTTGATCTAGTGCAGCTTGTCTTGCAGCAGGATTAGCTATATTTGCTACAAGTGACTCAGCTAACATTCTTTTTCCTTCTTCAGATCTTTCAATAATTCTTCCAGCAGCTGCTTCTTGTTGTTCTTTAACTAATCCGAATAAACCTTTCTCTTGTAATTTTTTAAGTTCTTCTTCTGATAGTGGACCAGTTTCAGGTTGTTTTCCAAGTAAAGCTTCAGTAACTGGTTTGAGAGCGGCTGCTGTTGTTTCTGCTGCAACCACTTGACCACGTCGTGCTTGTTGGATCATCTGCCTAAGTTCAGCTTTAGATTTAACAAGTTTTTTGTTAGATTTTCTATATGTTCTCTGTACTTTGCTTTTCTTTCCATTAATTATATACTATTTTCTATAACAATTACTGTATATATTTTTCAATATAACAGCGAAACATTTTACTCGTATCATTTGTTAATTTATCAAACAAAAAAAAGTCATATTTATTTGCCGTCGCTTTATGATAGAATTCAATAAATTTATCTTTTGTTACATCACCGTTTTGCTCGTTCGCGATATTTCTAACGTCAACATTGTCGAGTCCTGGAAATAATATAAAACAGCCATTATTTCGCCGCATAAATCTGTCGACGTTGTAAAAACCCTGGGCGAGACAAATAGAATTACATTTTTTATTACGTGATAATGAAAAATATGATCTTATTTTATTAATTTCCTCGTTGTTTAGCGGAATATCATCAAAAACAACTATCTTGTGTTCGGACGAATCAAGTTGATTAACTAGCACAAGTTCTTCTGGTTGTTTGATAATAAAAAAATCTTCAAAAGACCTCAAGATCATCACGAAGTTTGTCATTATAATTGTTAAGTAGCTCGTACTTATCCTGTTGTGGATTAATTGTGGAAATATAACCGCGATCGTAGTTAAAATTATCTCCTAGAAGTACATTCATAAGCATGTTTGTTTCCCAGATCCAGTTCTCTCAACAGTAAGATAATGACAATCTGGACGTTCGTTTTCATGTTTATGTTTCACCAACCGCTCTGTATCAAAATTTAATATCGACGATTTTGCCATTATTGTTATACAATTTTATGTTATATAAAAAAAATGTCAGACGATAAATAAATAATGAGGTATTATACAAAATTTGGAACATTAGTAGGAGATTCATCAGCTGTAAGTGTAACAATAACAGATGGTAAGGTTGATTTATCAGGTTACCTGAAACAATCCAGCGACACAATGACGGGAAACTTGTTATGTCAAATCAACGAGTACTAGATTTAGAAACAGATTATCCATCAATAAATGTTGTTAATACACAAGCTGTTAGTTATGCACAACTTAAATTAGTCGACAATAATAAACTAGATAAATCTGGTGGAACTTTAAGCGGTAACTTAGATATGTCAGGAAAAAAATTATAAATTTGGAGACCAGGTATCCACCAGCAAACTTAAATCAAACTCAAGCGGTAAGTTATTTACAGTAGAAGTATGTTGATGATAACAAACTTGATAAAATAGGTGGGACAGTTGCAGGTAATATCAACATATCAGGAAAAAAAAAATATAAATTTAGAGATTGTATATCCGCCAGAAAACTTAAATCAAACACAAGCTGTAAGTTATGCTCAACTAAAATCTGTTGACGATAACAAGCTTGACAAGGCCGGTGATACAATGACAGGTAACCTGTCCATGTCATATTCAAAAATAACTGGACTACCAGTAACCTCACTATCTGATAACACTGATGCTATTAGTTATGCTGAATTAAAAGAAGAACTCAACCCATATTTTAAGAAATCCAGCGGACCGATGTCAGGGAATATAAACATGAAAGCCAACAACATGATGACGACTTACGCTCCAGTGAACCCTAACGATCTGACAAATAAAGTGTATGTTGACAGTCTGTTTAGTAGTGTAAAACGAACCAAAAATAATGCTGGGTATATTGCAGTATTGTTTAAGGCAACTGACAATCGAGTTGGGCTTGAGGTAAGCGCATCAGCATATTATCCTGAAAATTATCCTCATTACGCTTTCTCTGATAGACATGAATGGACGACTAACGGAGAAATTGAAAATATTTGGATCAAATTCAAATGTCCTGCTGCAGTTGCTATTTGGCAATTTCATTTGCGAGGCCGATTAAATCCTAGTGTTGGTCAAATTTATAATTGGCGATTGGAAGGATCAAATGATGATATTAATTGGGCAACATTGTATAGCACAACATACACTTACATTTCAACAACACAATATTTTAAGATTCCGACTGAAAACACTGCTAACACGTACTTGTATTTTCGAGTTTGTTTTTGCTGCTGAACGTCCGTTCCCAGGACTGACAGCATTTCAAATATACACACTCGATGATCAAATTTAATCTAATGCTATAAAATAATGTCAGAACCACCAACTATAACTATTGCAAAAGAATTTTATGACAATATTTTTAAACCTAAAATAGATGTTGGAGCTGTTAATGACATAGCAAAGGAGTTACAAGGTTTGAAAAAACTTGGCATCGAATCATTTAGCAGACTTATAGCGTCAGATTATGTTTATAATGTTATTTGCGTTATGCATATGCGAGAACCACAACTGAAAAAGCAATAGAAAACTTTGACATTATAAGCAGAAATCATATTTAAAACAATATTACTCGAGCTTGATTGGTATAACATAGATTTTATAATAAAAGCAGACTTAATAAAAGCACGAGTTTATAGTAGAAGAGCATTGGAAGAAAGACGAATAAACGAAAATCATACTCGTCTTGACAAACTAGCGGAAACTAAGAAAACGAAAATAAAGAGAAACAAAAATGTATATGATAGTTTTTCAAAACGACATATTTTTAAACATCTCGGTATGTACTACAATGACAAGGAAACCTTGGTCAAAATCGTTACTATGACGTCAGACGCAGAGTTAATTATTAAAGTGTACGCAAACGCAATTTTGCCAATGATACGTAAAAAAGACCCAGAATTTGATCAGATTATTGTTAATAAGTCTCTAAAGATAATTGAAACTTTAGACGATGAAATTAGTAATTTTAGTGAGGATGAGCGAGAAGAGTTTTTTGAATTAGTCGATCAAACAAAGTTGGAAGTAAAGTCTGATTCTTATTATGATATAAGTGAAGAAGACGATATTCCATTCCCATCATTACAGTACTCTAGACAATTGTCACTACGAAATTATTACAACGAAATTAAAACAATATTCACAAAACCATATGAAAAATTAATGTTAAATGTAGCTTCTGCTGTTCGTCTTCTTACAATTGAACTAGATAAGCTTAAAAAATTAATGTTAGCAAATTTCGTAGTCGCATATACAATTATCAGGCAACATCTTGTTCTCAAAAAATTCACGTTAGATCAGTTGAGCTTAGTATTAGGGTATATTGATGAAACAGAAATCGATTACAGTAATTTGGTGAATAAAACAGATTTGTATGAGAGTGAAGTAGGAAATAGTTTTGATTCATACGCTTGGTTAAAGAAACAATATATACTAACAGATGAACGATATAAGGATACTTCGTCAGACGCTAATGACAAATACAGAATTTTTATAGCTGATCCTAATAATAATAAATTTTGTGAGTTTCTTGATTCAATTGCTGGTGCGAGAACTTTTGTTTTTGTGTAAAAAAAAATTGTATAATGAAAAAACATATCATTGATTTTAATCATATTTCCGATAAAATTCCAAAACAAGATGTGGACGCTCTAATTCAATATTACAGATATTATCATAAAAAAACTTTGGTACGTGAAAAAATGTTACAAATACTATAACAGAATACTTCGAGTGATATCATATTTACCACTGCTAATGACTAGCTCTGGTATAATTTCAAGTGTGGCATCATTAAATCCGTTTTGATAATAATATCCGGCGCTGGTGTTTCTCTTGCAACAGCATGTACAAAAATTGAGCCTCGTCTTGCAACTAAAGAAAACGCTTGTAAAACAGCAAGCATCACCTATAAAAAATTACTTGATCAAATACGATCTTATTTGCGCGGTATAAAATATGATATGGACGATTTAATACGAGAATGTCGTATTATTGACAGTACGTTAACAGATATTCTGCCAATGAGAGTCAGCAGATATGAAAAAGATTATCATAAGATATGGGTTACAACAGTAGTAGATGTTTAATTTTGTACAGCTTTAGAAATATCATTCATCAAAAAGTGCGTCAACCATATAGTCAATAAATGTCATCACATCATCTGCCCAGCCTCTTGTTCGTTCGTCACTTTCAATCGCGAATAACCATACTGATCCATATTTTGGTGATATATGGTAACCAACTTTTTTAATACAATCGCTTATTATTTTTGGTTTTATACCAGCATAGCTTGAGGCTGATTTGATTGAATTAAATCTCTTACAAAATGTGTTTGTCAGATCAAATCCAACATGTCGGATTGGATTATAATGATACAGTATGTATAATATTTCATTGTTTAAAATGAAACAATCTATTGGTCTAGAATCCCCATTGGGTTTCAAAATTGGATCATTTTCTGAGATAAAAATTTGTTGGAGGGTAGTTTTTTGAGGGAGAGGGGGTCTCTGAGGTGGTGCAAAAATGTCATGATATATTTATTTTTGAGGAGGGTGAGGGCTTCTGGCCTTAAACCCTCTTTGGAATAAAACCCTCATCTATGAATACTACTGTATTACCGTTAACTGTGCGTAGATAATGATTAGCAATTTTGTAGCAGCTAATATTTTGCTTATGAAGATGAGAATTTAAATCAGCCAAGGATGCGAAGCTAAGAAAACGTAATCTTGCTGAACATTTTCCATGAATAACTAGTGGACATGACTCATATATTTGAGGTGACAATACATGTTCACGTTGATTTTACAGCCTCTAACCAGGTTTATCATCGTCGCATCGGAAAACAATATCAAAAGTTATAAATATAATAGTTTAAGTGAGACAACTTAAACTACAAGTGCAGTGCCATCTATAATCAATTAACCGTCTACAATAAATTCATAAGTATTATTTTGATTTATCACAGTTTTGAAAGTATCATTATTTGTTGATAATTATCCTTGTGCAGCATCAGTATGGAGGGAGTACGAATTATTGTAATTGATGGAATATGCAATGTTCTTTACACGTCCATTGAAAAGAAAAACACATGTTATTAACATAAATAAAATATATTTATGAATTTTATCAAAGAAAATATGTGCATCAAACAATTTCATTTATATTGGCAGGTACGGTTCTGTTCAGAGTGCTCGCATGCTAGAATTTACAAGGCAATGTTTTATTCCCTATTGAAGTACATGGTTTTCTAGTGCGTTGGTTGTCATGAAACAGTGCAAAAATCACGTTTGTACGATCAATCACTGGTTTGACAGGCTGCATCTGTTTCTCTAATATTCTGGTCGTCAACTGATAAACGATTTCTCAAGTTAGATCAAGACGATAGCAACGCTCTAACGTACCAGACAATGTGAAAGAGGAATTGTCGGGTATGCGTGACAATTTATTACATGATAGAACGTGTTTGGTGTGCTGCAGAATCTACTATCTTCCTGCGGTAACCATATTATGTAAAGAAGGATATTTTGGAAGACCCGCTAATAATTCAAACAAGATATGAATAAAGTGATACCATACTATTCAAACAATGTTGAATCAGTATAAAATACATTTAGAAATAGTACAGACAATGCAATGTTAAAAAGAAAGCAACATATACCTTGTTTAATAAAGTATTTTCCCGAAATGTTAATACAAATTTCTCTCCGATTCTGTAATAACTTGTGTTTGTGTGTGTGTGTGTGTGTGTGTGTGTGGTTTAGATTTTTAACGTAGTTATAACAATTTTAGTCGTATTGCTACGATGTCTGCAGTGTGGCAGTTTTATAGTGATGTCTATCACTGGGGCATCATGCCGCAGTCACATCATCCTGACACCAGGCCGACCAGTACTAACACTAACGTCTTAATGCCAAGAGCCTAGCGAGGCAACCGTAGATAAAAATTTTGTAAGTCTTTGGTATGACTCGGCCGGGTTTTGAACCCGCTGACCTCACACATCCTAGGCGGACGCTCTAACCACTAGGTCACCGGAGCGGTCCTTCTGTAATAACTTACGTGTCCACTGAAATAAACCTCTAAAAACATGCCTTGGACAAATCCCCACGCGGATAATCACGGATGGACACGAGGGTTATAATAATTGCCGACAAAGTGTATGCTATGACAAACCAGAAATGAACTTTGAAAGCAGATAGCTGGCATGCAATTTGAACCTTATTTACGTTGTTGATATGATTGCATTGTGCTCATCTATTTTCGGTATGAAGAATCTATTAAACTCTCGAAAATTGTCAGATATTTTAACCCTTGTCCTTGTTTTATATCGAAACGACAAATAAATGAGTAAATATTTTGAAATCAAGGGATCGCTTTAATTTTGGAAATTTCTTTTTTGATGTTTTATATATATATATATATATATATATATATATATATATATATATATATATATATATATATATATATATATATATATGCAAGCTATTGGTGTCATTATAGGTGCATCGTTTCAGAATCAATGTATTAGCAACATATCAGAGACCCTCAAACGGCTAATTGTGTAACGTAGGTTTAAATCCTTTAGATTTCCATCGTCGCATACGAGAATAATAAAGTACTTGTATTACCGTATATGTGGACATTTTGGTGTTGGTAGAACTTCTGTGAAAAGACGGTTTATTGTTTGATGAGTTTTTTGAATTTTCTTTTGTCAAAGCGTATTTAACATGATTAGAAAGATGGAATTCAGGCAAAAGTATGCCTAATCAAACTTTGCATTAGATGAATCTTTCAAAATTATGTGAGACGAACCATTTTCAACAATATTCTAGTTTCGATGATGTAGCATAAGAGCAATGAATAAATATTCTTATTTTGGATAACTCTATAAACTTCTATGTGAAGATGATGAGTAGAATGTTATTGGATGGGGTTTCCGGAACTATGTTAAGCCCATTGTACTTGTCGTTTTTATACCGTGAGTCATTTTCTCATTTATCGCATTACGTACAACGTGCATGTGGTGCTTTTTCTTTGTGCTCCTTCATATTACAAATCTGATAATTATCTACATTCCATAAATCTTTTGCAAAATGAATTGAAGAATTTTTTGCAAAATTATGTTGATAGTTCGCAATATTGGCGATATTTACCTTGTTGATACATTTAACAAAACAAATTACAAAACAAAATGGCAGATTTTAATTTCATACAAATTTTGTTAATTTTCCTACATTTCACACGTTCTTTATCTGCGTTTGTAAACGTTCAATTTCTTTTAATCTGCGATCAACCATTTTAGTAATTAGAGTTCCTTTTCATTTATGATTTCTATCTTATTTCTGAGATCACGATTTCCGCACAATGCAATGGCTTATCACTATGAATTTACTTTTATAAATATATTTACAAAAGTATACAAAGAAGGAAAGATTATGAGAGAGAGAGAGAGAGAGAGAGAGAGAGAGAGAGAGAGAGAGAGAGAGAGAGAGAGAGAATTCTTTGAACATGATGCAGCGATCGTGGCCTGTAAAAATTATCGAATGTTGAATACTTGCGAAAAAGTTTAAAATAGTCGGTGCGTTTGTGCATTTAATTAATTAATTATCGTTAATATTTCATTTTGTTTACAGTTTAAATTTTACATGACCACAGATACTTACAGCACAGAGATTTGCAAATGAATAGCGCTCGCTTATATCATGTTGGAGAGTGCCATAAAGCGCGAGTACAAGTAGACCAGTTGTTTTGAGAGAATATGTGCGTTCATACTGCGCTCCGAAATGCGATTTGATCTTGTTATTTTTTGATATCCCTGAGGCATAACAGGGCTATTTAATGCGGAATTGATACTGAAATTTGACTGTATGCATTCAAATTTTCAGTTAAATTAAGTTATAAGTTTAAAGCTATATCCATTTTAAGCAGACAAGATGGCATGTAGAAAACTTTAAAGTGCATTTACCAATCTTGGACTCGTCCACGAGTCTGTCTTTGAAATTACTTCAACCGCTTTGCCGTCCGAAATGTTGACTACAAAGCAATAATCGCATTTTATGTAGTTCTTTAGTTTGTTTATGAAAATGCAGCTCCTATCTGCCCATTGGTCTGTGAAAGGCATTTATTCAATCGATCGGATATGTTACGTAGCTTTAACAAACAATGTCCTAAACAAACAAACGTCATTCACAATGGTAAACAAATCATACGGTTTGCATTAATAATACTGGCATTGATAAGCTGCATGTAATTCTAAAATATGTTTGTCGGCTGATGTCATGACTATTTGATAAAAGCATGCTAAATTTAGACTTAAACGATAGAAACACAGTCAAGTATCGGATATTTTCGACAACGGCTTCTCTGCAATCCGCAATGTTTTATTACACAGCAGAGGGTGAGGTCAACGTAGACAGTGAGGTCAACGTAGACAGAAACTTACAATACTTGACAGAAGGGGGGTGGGGGGTGGGGTGGGCGAGAGTGTCACGTACAATGCTATTATTCAATTATTTATCTGTGTGGATTCCGATATAATTAAAGATTAAATCATTGAAAAATACGCTTGAATGGTGTGTAAGTAGATACAACAGCAAACATGTTTTTGTGGAGAACTAAGTTTGTTTAACCGCATAATCACCTCTTTGTTTGTGCAATTCATTTCTGACTAAGAATGGAAAGGAAATCCACATGAGGTCAATAAGTATTCTACAATCAATATCACAGTCATTTCAACAAAGGACCGTAAATCTTGAGTGAACCTTCGTCAGCTATTACGGAATTGTTAATTTATCTTCAGGTAGGCGACGACATAAAACATTTTAATACAAGATATTACGCAATGCCAATCCCGGTAAACCTTTCCATTAATAATTAATTTATATGAATATCCTATTTACGATTTAGGAGAGTGCTTTCGTTGTTGAATATTCAAACGAGTCATCAATGTTGAGTCGTGGAGCTTCCATCCTCTCAGCCAACGCGGCTGTTTTTTTCTTTTTTTTTCCATTGCTCCAAACTGTATTCACTCCCCCATATATATATATATATATATATATATATATATATATATATATATATATATATATATATATATATATATAGGGGTTGGTGGGTGTTGCACATTTGATATCAAGGGTAATGAACTTTTTATAGAGGGACACATGAAAACAATGATACATTATGCACTAATAATTCATTAAAAATGAGATAATCTTGTTTGTTCCGACGGTTTTGCTACCTTAACTTTCTGGATTGCACTCCACTATCATATGTTTCTTAACGACTAATTTTATTGCAATAAAAGTTTCATCATTTGTTCAAGTAACTCATTAAAACATTGTCTTTTCATCTTAAATGAACACCATTGAATATTCCGTTCGAATGTTGCTCTTTCATTTAAGTTTACGATACACACATTATCTACTATCATTTATCATAATAAATACATATGTTTGTTTTTATTTTTTTTATTTTTTTGTTTGTTTTTTTTTGTAATTTTCTTTTCAGACAAATCAATCAATAATGAAATGACAAATTGTGTATATGCATAAATTAAGTTTGGGTTTTCAACAAATAAAATAAATTAAATCTTCCTCCTCGTTGCATTGAACTCTGACGTCGAAAATATGTTACACTAACGGCTATCAAAAGCTTTACATTGCACATCGACCGACAATAACAAACCTTGATCTTTTTAATTTCCAGAAGCATTGTTTTCAAAAGATATTCATTGTCATCTGACGATTTTACTACCTTTGGTCAACCTTGATCAGTGCTAACGCCATTAGATGCATGGCTGGACATACATTTAGGAAAAACTAGCTTGCGTAGTTTTAAAAAATTTGTTTCTCACGGAAAGCGCGCCTAGGAGGAGGCACAGGGCAGCAGCGTCACTACGGGGGTGCGGGGGTGCGGACCCCACCGGGTGACACCATCAGAGGGGGTGATACCAAAATGACTGGCTCTAAAAGTTTTGCTCATGAAGGAGGTCCATGGGGGTGACACCATGACTTACCGCACATGACTGTCCATACAATTTTTGAATTTTTGTGCAGGAAGGAGGTCCATGGGGGTGACACTATGAGTTACCGTACATGACTGTCTATACAATGTTTGAATTTTTGTGCAGGAAGGAGGTCCATGGGAGTGACACCATGAGTTATATCACTGGGTCACAGCAACGCTAGTGACACCACTGGCACAGGGTCAAGATTTGTCGAACATAGGACAATTGCGGGGTATCTTCCAGCCCGTGCTGTACGTACAACACTGTATATATGGTCTAATACTATTCAGCTAATTTTTATCATTTATCCCGCACAAATACGATAATATCAATTGTCGTACTAAGGGTAAATGGCGCAACGATGATGGCCCTAGTGGGTTTTTTATGTCTCAAGACCGCCCCGATCGTAATTATTAACGACTTAATTTATAAACTTCAATTTGGATCCTCTCGTTTTGAAATATGTATGCTTGTTGATTATGATATTCTCTTTCAGCATGGAGCGGGAACGAATAGACAAAGTATATTCGTCTATCAAGTAAAATATGTCCAGCAAGTTTAGACAATAAATATGTGAATCAAAACTGTAATTTATATTGACAGATAAGGTTCTGTTCAAAGTGCCTGCATGCCAGATTTTGCACGGTAAAGTTTGATAACATGAAGAATCACGGGGTACTCCAGAGCGTTGGTTGTCACTAAACAGTGCCAAATACTGTTATGTATTAACACTCCTAGCTCTGACAAGTTGCATCCGGTTCATTATTATTCAGGTCATCATCATATAAGCGATATCTAAATTTAGATCTTGACGGTAGAAACACAATAACGTACATGGCGATACTAAAACAAAGTCTGTTCGGTAAACGCGATGATTTGTGCACGATAGTGTGTTGCTGATATGCACCTAATGAACCAGACTATGCTGGAGTAACTCTGTTAAAAAGTAGAATGGCTGTATTTACGTTTTGGAAGTCTGGTAATAATTTTAACGAAATTTGAATAACCTCAACTAATATTGTTTGATTTAGGTAAAGTCATAACAAATCACATTTGAAAAAATTGTTTAAAACAGAAATGAAGTGATACACTTAGCGCAGTGTTCAGGAGAAATCAACAAATATTTTGACTAATGAGGCATGTTTCCCGAAATATCAAGATAAAATTATTTCCTCTCGGTTCCAGTTTATGTGTCAACTTATATAAACATTTGCAATATCTCTTTAAGAAATGAAATCAGAAAACATTTAATTGTACAGTGTATTTTCTACATTTGTTTCTCAGTACTGAACTTTCCATTGTGTCCAAATGATAATAAATCATATCTTATTCTAAAGTACCTTCAAAGATGAACTTACGGTAAAGTTCTTGCCATAGGTTATCCGGTAGTTTCTTTGAGAGGAGAGACTCGAAACAATGCACAGTACTTTGTGTCACATATTTCACTACAGGATCATGATCAATTCATCATTACTCTGTCGCCAAAATACACAGACAACCACACCATAATGCTCAAATTTCAAAGAATATACAATTACGTTCAAATCAGCACCAAGAATGCCTAAATCTAATTCTTGTATCACCCCGAAAGGAGAGAGAAAAGAATGCTCTAAAATAGACTGGGACTGCGTTCGTGGGTATTGAACCGGAACGAATAATTATGATCTGATTCCTCAGGCCAAATTAGTTATGGCCAATTTATTGAAACTTTTATAATTGCACCTCACACCTATTTCAACTGTATACATGACGTCTTTTTGAATTTCACAGCCAACAAGTCATATGACAGCTGCCAGAAAGTGTGTAGTGTTGGAGTTCCACAGGGTGCAGGTTTTGGCCCAAGTGCTCTTGAGAAACCAAAACTAAATTTGCTATATCTTCCTTAATGATAGAAATGTGTCGGTGCAGTAACAATTTAATTGTAATACAAGAGGGCGCCTGTCTGGAAATATGTTTGTGATATAAAGACATCGATAAATACAATTTTGTATTGAAATTTAAATCAACGTTTAAATTTCGAAAACAAAATTATAATGAAAAATTAAATTTTCATACAAGTTTTTAAATTCAAACTGACAAATTTTAGCCGGCAAAGTTGACTAATGCATCGTATTTAAAACAAAACATAGTTTAGGTCTGTACAACTGGTAACATGTTTACCAGGGGTTGTGAAGCTAGATAATTCACAGTAAAGTTTGCAGCCAATTGTAATATGTTCAAATGCATATAGGTATACACATTAAAGAAACAATTCAGGTGCTATGTTCCACATTTATTGTGTCAAGATCTCAGTCTGTTGTTAGGCTAATTATAGCGCTCTCAAATCTATTTTTTTTTACCAGGACAATGTTTAATAGCAAAAATGTATTCCCTTTCAATGTTGATACCCTCAAAAGGCGAGAATGTCATAGGAATATACATTTCTGATAAATGGTGTTGATCTCTCTCATGAAGACCTAAGCCATGACTTTGAGGTGCTACATATCAGTGTGGCAATAAAAACTAATTTGTGTTATTTATGGTAGGTACATTGCACATATCCTTATTAAATCTTGCTATCACCATCTGACTACTGGAGAGCTTCCAAACTAATCCAACCCTTCCACCTTGTACCAGATATCAGGCTAGACGTGAAAAGATAAAACAGTTTTCACTTAATAATAGGGAACAGTAAGATGTCGACAAGTGAAGTTAAAATGTGTTAGATACGGAGATTTCAAAATGACATTAAGGGTGCAAGCAAAGGAAAATATTAAACTTGAAATAATTACACTCAGAATGTAAA
>JAECUM010056369.1:0-10289 GCA_016617855.1 Megalonaias nervosa | reverse complement strand
ATTACCAACAGCGCCTATACCCTTTTCATGAACAACATCAATAGCTTTCATTCCTAGTTGCTTTGCAATCGGTATTGCTTTTGGGGCTATCCTTCTAAACAGACCCTGAATAACATCACCTAATCCATCTCCGTAGGTCGTTTTGTATACAGGTAATCGAGAGCTTATTACCCTGACCATGGTAGGTCCACGAGTATTGTGTATGATCATTTTATTATTAAGTGATTTTATCACTAATTACATACTTAATCACTATAATAATCGTCACTGATTTCATTAATGAGAGATCGATATACATTAATATCCATGATGCCGCCACTAAATAATCGTTTACAAATATCAGCTGCTTCTTTAATGATTTCTGGGGAATTATTACCAGCTCGTTTTCCTCCAATGAGAATTTCTAATCGATCGACATCAGCAAGAACGTTATTGGGACAAGTAATAAGACCACTTCCTAGACCACTTCCAGTCGCGCCTTGAGCGTCTTGAAATTCTTCTTCTGCTGTTCTAACTGGTTGTCGTGGTGATCTCAATCGTTGTATTGTTTCTCGTCGTTCTTGTTCTCGTCGTTGTAGCTCTTGTTGTAGTCGTTGTGCTCGTTGTGGTGATGGTGTTTCAGATTGTTGTGGTAGTACTCGTGGTGCTCGTTGTGGTGGTAATTCAAATTGTGGTGGTGGTAGTGGTGGTAATTCAAATTGTGGTGGTGGTGTTAATCGTTTACCTTGTTCAACCTCTTCTACATATCTATTTACAGCCATGCCAAATTTGTTAAAATCGTCAATTTCTTTACTAGATCTAATTTTTGGAATATCAACAAGGATACGATATACATTCTTGATCCAATGATCATGTTTTAGAGATTTAACATATTCTGGTTTTACATATTTTTCTCTTTCATAATATCCATACGCGGCAATATCAAGTATTTGGTTTGGGTCATTGATAGCAGCAATACCTTCAGGGGTGAATTTATCTCTGATATTAGTTCTTGGTCTTTTAGGCGCTGGTTGTGGTGCTTGTGGTGCTTGTGGTTGTGGTGGTGGTTGAGCTGCTTGAATACGGCCAGCAATATCAGCAGGCAATGTTGCAAGAGCTCTTTGTGTTGCCTCAGTTGCTGTAACAATTTTCTTCGTTGGTTCAACAATCGGCTTAAACAATTTTTCTGTACCTTCTGTAAATTCCACTTGAGACTCCTGACGTGATTGTAGTTGTTGCTTAACAGAATCACGAACAGGTAGATATTTTTTAATTGCCTCTAGTCGCTCTCGAGCTAATTTAGCTGAGTGTGGTTCTCCGATACTCATTATTGATAATATTTATAATGGCTGTTTAATTTATAGCAGCAGAGAGGGTGAATGACATACGCGTAGTGACCAAATTGTGAAAAAATCTGGTCAATTAAAGAAGTTTTCATTATTAAGACAAAAATATTTTTTTTTTCAGGGAACCCTTAATTTTCAAAAATAAGGTCTCTACAAAGTTGTAGGGTTCACCCTCTCTGCTGCTACAGACGAGTTGTGATGCATGAAATGAAATTATTTTTGACATGTGAAAACCGCAAAATTCAGTAGCCCTGACAGAGAGCAGATTTTAGAGTACTTAATTAGAGAAGCCATTTGTTTTTAACAATTAAAAAATTCAATGTTACTCATAGTATTTATTATTAGACGGGAGTTTCCATCAAAAGCCGTAAAAACACAAATGCAGCTGAAACTGGCCGTTAATTTTTTTATTCACAGCTTTTCTATGCCACTGTAAAATAATGAAACCGTTATTCGATTATAACCACCTTCTCTTATTTGTTCTGGTATTGAATTCAAAGACGTTCCCAGTGGCTGAAATAAAATAAAACACAATTAAAGTAGAAAAATGCACTAAAATCTGTTCTTTTACGACTATGAATTTACAATTAGCACTACCACAATAAACATCATCTAACAGGCAATCAAATGTTATGTACATAGAGTTTCTGAACGATGAAAGTATATACATTCATGCTATTACGCTACACATTCACGCTATTACGCTATTGGGATAAAAAAAACAACACAAACGCCGATAAAATAATTAAATTTTACTCTGTATTTCAGGAAAATAAATTATCATTACCTTCTGAAATTTTACTCTGTATTCCAGGAAAATAAATTATCATTACCTTCTGAAATTTTACTCTGTATTCCAGGAAAATAAATTATCATTACCTAATATAGGCCTTATAATTAATAAATAAATTATCATTACCTAATATAGGCCTTATAATTAATAAATATTGGAGTCTCCTAAACTTATCAAATAAAAACAGCGTAAAATCACTTTACAACAATAAACCAATTCTTGCTTATAGAAGACCCAAGAATTTGCAAGATTTTCTAATTAGAACTAAACAGACAGAAAATAAAAAAAGACAATTCTCGTCATCTAAATGTAATAGACACCGGTGCTCTCAATGTGCAAACATAAGAGAAATTACTTCTTTCAGTAGCGCTAATACAAAAGAGATATTTTCTCTACGTTATGACACTAACTGCGTATCAACTGATGTGATTTATTTGATAACCTGTAAAAAATGTAATATGCAATATGTTGGACAAACACTTCAACAAGTTTCTAAGAGAATGAATAATCATCGCTTTCATATTAAAAATTATAGAGATCCTCAGTTTTCCTCTAATATTTCTACACATTTTAATACCAATAATCACTGTCTACTCGATTTTTCTTTCATGCCAATAGATATTGTGCATGGAGACATGAATAGACTCATAAAAGAAACTTATTGGATTCATAAATTAGATACTTTGTATCCAAATGGCCTTAATACCAATGCACTATATAAAATTGTATAATTTTCTTTTAAATTAATAAATTGTATATCCTTTATAACAATATAATTGTATGTACGACTGTTTGTCTCTATTTTATTTTATTATTTTACGCTATTACGCTATACATTCACGCTATTACTCTACACATTCACGCTACTATGCTACACATTCACGCTATTACGCTAAACATTCACGCTATTACGCTATACATTCACGCTATTATTCTACACATTCACGCTATTGCGCTACACATTCTACACATTCACGCTATTGCGCTACACATTCACGCTATTACGCTAAACATTGCGGTATATTATACGAGGGGTGTTTAAAAAGTTCTGAATATTAGTACACCGTACACTAAAGTTCATTATTAGTGAACAAGACATCATTGCATTCTCTCAAAGTACTACATGTATATGCACACTTCCTCAGTCTCATTAGCCAATGTCACTTTGTGTTAATTTTTTGGTTACGTTTTCTATTTACTGGAAAACTGCAATTCCAAATTGTCTGCCCCTCTGCGAATCTTTGACAATTCAGCCAAAATTCATTTAGTGCTACATCAGGTCTCTACAAAGGATGTGGAAAAGTTTGAATGCTGTGCTCCTTCAGGGTGTCTGTCACCAGGGCAGATCAATACGCCAGTGCGTTCTTATGGAGTGGACGGATATTTTCGGTACTGGTGCGCGGTCGTGTGGTTCAGTCGTGTTTCACAATTGTTGGCGGCATAAAAATCTCCTCTGACACTAGCTGAGTCAGGCATGGGTCTGGACGACAAGACCTTCAGCATAATGCCCATAAAACTCTCTTGACAGTCCAATGACGTCAAACGAGATGCGGTGTCTGTTCGTTTCCTCCGATCCAAACTTCATTATTTTATCTCCAGCTGAGTTATAAAAAAAGTAAATTTGTGTTTCATCACCTGTGAATATCTCGATCAAACGTCTCTGGTCATTCTTTCATATCTGGCGAATAGTTCTTGGAAGTTTTCAAATCGTGTTTTTTATCAGCCATCATCAAATGTGGAACACATCTTGCACAAAGCTTTAGAAGCTTCAAATTTTTTCAATATAATAAAAATTGGTGAGGGATTGGGATATGACAGAGAATTACATCTGTAAATTTAAATTTTTTATCCAAGTCGGTCTTTATATCAGTCTTAGGCCCTGATATTAGTCATATGCCCTGATATCAGTCGGAGACTACCCTGAGAGTGCTTGGATTTTACAGTATGCTATCTGTACAGTACCAGAATTGTTCTCTTTTCTCCTTTCCATCGGCACTATCATTTACCTATGCTGCGTCACAAGCATATATCTGCAGGTTAAAAGAAACAAAGAGTTATAGCAAAATATTCAGAATTTTTCAAATACCCCTCACACTGTCACGTCATTACGCAACATAAAACTTTTAATTTTTCTGTGTGTGCTTGCTTGCTTACATATGAAAGGAAACGTATCGATCGATCGATCGAGATAGAATTACCTGGGTCTATGGCACGATCCTGAAACTCTCTGTTGATGATGACATAGTTACGGTCTTCTGGTGTGAACTCACCATCTTGACCCTGGGTGTCCCCGGCCGTGGAAGGACTATTTTGTGGGCGGGATCGTGACTCCCCGGAAATGTGGGAACTGCGAGGGGTGATGCTCTTTTGCAGGAGATTGTGCGACTGGGCCATGGGAATCGACCGATGATCCCTAGCGTAGCTGTCCCAGCAAGAGGGTTTAGATGAACCGGAGGGCTCTGGGAGTCCAACCTGTACCGATTTGAGTTGACCCTGGGGTCGGGGTTCATCACGGGCGTCAGGTGGTGGCTTGCTCTCCACATCAGACTGTAACTTTTCCCCCACTTTAGTATCTGGTTTCTCCAACAAATTCATTCCAATCATCATCTGAGGTCTCACTGTCAGCTACAAAAATCAGTTGCCATTAATTTCTTCAGCTTATATGAAAGGGAGGTACATATTATAGGTATATATTATATTTTGTATGACAATCTGAAAACTCTTCCTGGCTTCTTATATTTCCTTATATCATTGGACAGATCATACAAAGTTATATCGTCGGTAATGTTATTGTTTTTGTTGTTTTTTTTTTTGTTTCTTTTTAAAGGCACCTTTAACAGGGCATAACATGCCGAAGAAATGGGAGCCATGTGCCCTTCCCAAGGAAGCGCCGAGGCTCTATCGAACATGCAAACAATGGATTAAGATTTCGATGCTCTGCCAAGTGAACTATTGTGGCTCCTTTGTATCTTCAATAATTTGATAGCATTACTTTGAACTCTGCACTGGAAACTACTTAGAAAATTTGATGTAATATTTTGTACATTTTAATAATGACGCAGCGGTGAAAAGACAATCTTTACTAGAGCAACAATCTGCTCATATGCTGTAATACGAAAGTTTACTGGCATACATTTTAGTGTAACTGTTATATGTATTTAATTTTATACTGTGTGCTTCATCTTTGACCGTGACTGAGGGTAGAGTTTTGGCCTAGCTGACTTTTGTCATTTTTTTAAAAAGATCTTTACTTGGATTTAAGTTTAAGACATGGGGTCTTCCTGGGAAATTCTATAGTCTACCTGATTTATGTCAAAATGTTTACCTGAATTTGGGTTCAAGACCCGAACTTGTTTGCGAACTTAGGTTTCGGAAGCGACATTGTTTATGAATTGGATGGAATTTTCATTTGGAAATTACCCACATCCATGCATTTTGTTGTGCCGTAAGTCAGGTGACACTATGTATATAAAACAGACCAGGTATACAATTATTCATCTCTGTTTGAACATCAGTCTGTGGAATCACTTTTAGCTGTGTTCAGATATAATTTGAGAGGAATCATTTATTTAAATTACTCATTGGAATTACAAAGAGCTCACTGAATTTTTGCACTAAAACTCTACTTTGGAATTATTGATGACTCATTCAAAAACATACTGGATTATATCATTTGGTACATTGAGGCTACTGGTACATGAACTCATGGAAGACTGCTGGTACATCAGCACTATTCAAGACTATTAGGATTCATTCAGACCATCCTATATGTTTGGACTTGTGATAGAACATCTAGGATTATTTGGGACTTAATTCACAGTACTGCGCCTTCTGAAATTTTACTCTGTATTCCAGGAAAATAAATTATTTGTTGATTTTACTAAATTTGGTTTTGCTTCTTTCGGTGTCAAAGTTTAAGACTGCAGAGTCGTAACACACGAAAGAAAAAAACCCCAACTGACTCGTGTCTTATTGGTAGAGAAAATGTATTCCCATCCTAAATCCAACTTTAATTAGGCTAATTATTTATATTGACTAGATCCGCAAAATATACATGTCTAGAGACATTACTTACAAATCCTGACACCGGCAAAACCTCTGCCACTGGAATCGGGGCTTTTGTATCTATAAGGAAGATGATGACAATGATAATTAACTTTATTTTGGTAAAGTCTCAAATACAGCATGGTTACTAATGAAATTTAGACTTCAATCTGGTGTCGTTGTGAGCATAAATGGTCAAATGGATGGGGAAATAAGAAGTAGTGTACATATTGAGATTGCTTGAATATAGTAAAAATTAATACCATTGTATCTACTTTTCATGCATTAACACTACACTCAAAATTACCTAACAATCAGAATTAAACCAAACATCGTATTGCTTTGCAATCAGGAGAATGCATCATATATCAAGTATACAAAGATTGTATAAATTATGTTTACAGTGTTATGAAATGAACCTGCTTGGCATAGGTATATCGTGTTGAATTACAAATCAATAGGTCTGTGGTTCGGTTCTTGCTAGGGAGGATTTTTTTGGTCCCTTTCTGTTTATGTTTATGACATCAGCTTGCCTTAGTCTATATGTCGTCAAGTATGACGGTATAATTTTCATGAATGGATCGAGTGAAAGAGAGTATGACATCAAATCTGTGCTAAGGGTATGAGGTGATATTACTTTAGATTACTGGGCATGTGAAACTGCAGTGCACCTTAAATCAATGGAGATGGTACACATATTGGATGTCAGTTTGTTGCCATTTTCATTAAGACGAAATCAGACATCATTAGAAGTCGTTGGATGTAAACCCATGCCATAATGATCATCCACTGAGGGGATGAGCAACAACATTTCTAAGACAGTCGTCGTGGTAGCCATATCAGATGTACGCCTGGCACCATTTTTTGTTTGGAGCCAGGTAATTGTCATAGGAAATCTATTGGTGGAACCACATATTGATATCAGCCATTCATATGGAAAGGAGATGTGGCTGCTGCTGTTGTTTTGTGAGGTTTAACGCCATTTCTTATCACAAGATGGGCCAGACATGGCGGCCATTAATATACGTCGAGAAAGAACCTGGGGAAACCCAGGTAAGAACCACCGACACACTGGAAGCTAGTGACAGCTTTCTCGCACACACTGGCCGAGTACGAGACTCGAACCCACGGTAAAGGCGAGCGCTTTATACCACTCAGCCACCTTTGGCCCCATGGAACGGGTTAGAGATAAAGATATGACTTTCCATTCAAGCGCAGTAGCAATAACAAGATTTTCGAGATGGCTGATATAGTGGCCAAATTGGACTTCAGATTGGCACCATTTTCATTTTGCTGGTAAAAATCCCCGCGTCTATATAGCTTTCTGTTCAAGTAGAGTTGTGAAAATAAAACTTTCAAGATGACTGACATGGCAACCATACTGGATGTCAGATCGGCACCATTTATAACAGCTACACATAAGAAGTCTTTTACTGAAAAAACCGCTCCGGTGGCATAGTGGTTAGAGCGTCCGCCTCGTATGCGGGAGGTCGCGGGTTCGAATCACTGCCGAGACATGCCAATACTTATAAAAATGGTACTAACAGCTGCCTCGCTAGGCGCTCAGCATTAAGAGGTTATTGTTGGGACTGGTCGGCCATACTGGCAGTCAGATTGGCACCAATTTCGTTTAGGCCAAACAAACATCACAAGAAGTCTTTTAGTGAAACTACCATGCCGATATGACCATCCAATAAAGAGTAACAATAACATGATTTTAAAAATGGCCGCTATGTTAACAGATCAAAGGACGAGGAACAACAGACCAGTTCAGCTGTAAATTATTCAAGTATACTAGAGTTAAATAAATCATAATGAACACTTAATACTTGGAATGCCAATATAAAAAAATGTGAGAAGAAATTACACTCCCATTTAACATGCCTTCAAACTAGAAAAGACTTAAGATGTTGTTTTAGAATCAAAGCCATTTCTCAGTGCAAGATGGGCTATACATGGTGGCCAGTAAAACTGGTGGAGGAAGAACCCGGGAAAACCCCGGTAAGACCCACCGACCCACGGGAAGCTAATGACAGCTTTCTCACATCCCACAATGGCGAGCCTGAGACTCGAACTCACGCAGTCACAGACGATGGCAGTCATCGGTAAAGACGATCGCTTTATACCACAAGGCCACCCAGGGCCCTGACTTGAGATGTATGAATAGACAAAAGTCTAACAGAATCTTAGAGATTCATTTAAAAATAAATATTAGTGAATACAGACTGTATAGCGACAACACTTAACAGCTGTGTAAATTCTCAACTAATACAGATTTATATATGAAGATCAACAGCAGAAAAATTCGACAGCACATCGATCTACCTGAATGGATTATGAAAAAAAAAGCTTGAATCAACGTGAAAAACAACGATGGTAGATGCTTCTGTCATAACATGGAATCTGTAAACACACCAAGAGATGATGTAAATGGACAATCAATATACAATTTTGATACTGTCA
Organism: Megalonaias nervosa; assembly: GCA_016617855.1. NCBI lineage: Eukaryota > Metazoa > Mollusca > Bivalvia > Unionida > Unionidae > Megalonaias > Megalonaias nervosa. The sequence goes on along the minus strand of JAECUM010056369.1, from coordinate 1,664 downwards.
TTGGTTTAATATATCTAAAGAGTTGAAAATAAATGACATACATCTGTAAATGTGTAAGAAATAATGGAAGATGCAGACTTCAGAGCAATATCCAGCAGATGTACAAATTAGAGAGACTACATCAAATTGGTTAAAATAGCTGAAATAGACACAGAAAACCATATTGTCCATGTTTTAGTATGGTGATCCTACTGGTTATGCAGATGGAACGTATCACTATGTTGGAATAAAGTATTTTTTTAAGACTGGTAAAATCAGAGATAACAAGCTATCACAGACTGAAATTATGAAATATATCTGTGAAAATGCTTGAAATGTTTTCTATATACAAGAAAATTATCAGAAATCACAAGGCTATAATACAATGCAGTGAAATCCATAGATACAGGCCTGAAGGCTCAAGTGTAATAATTTTTGAAAAAGAAAAAAAAATCAACACGAGTTACAAGTTCTGTTGGATGTTTACTGCAATTTTGCATATATTTGTTACAACATAGGTTTATGATCAACCATATGATATATCCTGGAAAATAAAAACAGCCAAACAAATTTCCCCTTGGTTCTGCAGCTACCATAAACTAATCCATAATATATAGAAACCAATAACTACTGAGGCACTGATTGCACTTAAGTGCTTAACGATACGCTGAATAAAATCGCAAAATTTGTGTATAGAGAATTCATACAAAAAAATGTAAAATCTCTCACATTCATAATCATTTCACTCCAACATATATATATATATATATATATATATATATATATATATATATATATATATATATATATATATATATATTACAGGCATAAAGAAGGGAATTATTTGATACAAAGTCAGCAATCATGATCACTGAGCAGACAAATATAGAGGTCAGGTATATAATAAATACAATCTGAATCACAAATATCCAGAATACATTCAATTATTCATTATTAACTTATTCAGTTATGACAATCATATGTTAAATCAAGACACTGGTAAACAATGATCTGGAAGATCGGGTAAAAGAAAACCCAAACAGAACAACAAGAATAGACATCATTTAGCAATGATTACATACTTGGTAAGTTTATGATAAAAGAAGTGACAATTAACAGAACAATCAGTGTTTCTTTTCTCCACACCTCATCTATAATTCCTCCTTTTGCATTATCTGAAATAACATGGTTCTTCTCAAAACAAATTTCCATATCTTGTACAAGCATTCAACCTATATATTTTTGCACTGTATTGAAAGAGTCGTTTACACTAATCATTCAACACATAAAAACCTCAATGTTACAATCAAAACATTTAGATTAACTTTGGAATTGCTGTGTCAAGTTCACTGAGGTTTAATGTTAGTCATATCAGAAATGTGTTAAGTTTGTTGAGGTTTAATGTTGCTTGTAGCATAGGTGTGTGAAGTTTGTTGAGGTTTAGTGTCACTTGTAGCATAGGTGTGCCAAGTTTGTTGAGGTTTCTAGCATAGGTGTGTCAAGTTTGTTGAGGTTTAGTGTCGCTTGTAGCATAGGTGTGTCAAGTTTGTTGAGGTTCAGTGTCACTTGTAGCACAGGGGTGTCAAGTTTGTTGAGGCTTAATGTCACTTGTAGCATAGGCGTGTCAAGTTTGTTGAGGTTTAGTGTCACTTGTAACATATGTGTGTCAAGTTTGTTGAGGTTTA
>JAECUM010056368.1:0-14872 GCA_016617855.1 Megalonaias nervosa | reverse complement strand
TAGACACAAGAATACAGACGTGATTTATGTTACACAACGATATACACAAATACTTAAAGTGATCAGAGACAACTGCAATATTTTGGTTGTGTTTAATGGAGTAGATAATTATACTTTACAGAATATTTATTATACTTGGTGTTCAGGGGATATGGATATGATGAAGTTTAAAAACTTCTTTTCAAAAGCACAAGCTGTTCCGTTCGGATTTATTACAATAAATCTACATGATCCAAGATCTAGATATCGTGTAGGTCTAGATAAAATCTTTGGTTAATTTACAGCAGCAGGCAGGGTGAATGACAAAAATTGAGTGACCCGGCGAGTAAACTAAACGCATTATAACATAAAAAACAAAAAAGTCAAAAATAAAATAACAAAAATGAGCTAACCCAAACAATTTATTATTCGTTTTTCAAACTATACGTTAATAATAAAAGTTAGGAGGTTCGGTTTAGCGTTATTGACCTTATTTTTCAGCCCCCGTAGGAACCTTTATTTTTGTAAAATAAGGTCTCGTACAAAGTGGTCTGTTCACCCTGCCTGCTGCTCCTGTCTTATGGTCCAAAGGCACCTTATTGAGACTTTTTGGTCCAGCGGACATTCTTTCTGTATGTCCCTATGTGAGTAAACGTCAGTGAGGTCACAAGGTCACGAGTTCACATCCCCCAGCTGTTTATTTTAGGGGCGTAAGAGCTTAGCCCCCCCCCCCCCGCGCAGCGAATTCCTAATGTGCGAAACAAAAATATACGAAACATTAGAAATTTCTAGGTTTGTCTACGCATTGCAATTTCATGTAACAACCACCCCACCCCCCAATCAAACCCCGGGGAAAGTGCAAAAACTGCACTCGCCACGTTGTTTGACGTTGGCGAAGTTATATAAAATCTTATGGGGCTTTTTGCTTCCGCCCCCAATTCTTAAGAAAAAAGCTGGTATCCTAACGCCACCCGTGACATATGTCCGATACGGGGAATGGAACCCTAAACCACGAGTACGAGATCCAGACGTGCTACTGCTGCACCATTGTTCCACTTACAAATATACGTTTCAAAAATAAATATATAGCTATCTTAGCCTTGATTGAGTTGCCTTGACGTTGTCATGATAAGTATATACTCTCAGAATATTTTTCTGATCCTGAATAAAATCTGCAATTTTACATATTTATGCCGTTTTTGCTTTGGTTAAAGTATTCATTTTCAAGCCTCTTGACACAGTCAGGGTAGAACTGTGTTAGTAATATGCGTTGGATCAATATTATTCTAGTTCATTCCGCCTATCTTGAAGTCTGAACAAAAAAAAAATCGATAATGACTATACATCACCGGTGAAATATCTATAGTGTGGTTCGTCCTGATTTTATTCTTCACAACAGATTTTTGTGCTTGATATCATATGAGATATGTAGATTCCTCAGACTTTATTGTTTGAGGGATACGAGGCTGGGAAATCGAAGTCAAAGAAGAACATGACTGTATAGATATGAAACTATTAATTACAATGAAAAAGAACTATGCACCGTTTTTCAAGACTATCATATATCCTTGACAGTGTCAAGGGGAAATAACTGCTTAATTACTCTATCATTGTGACAGAGTTATTCAGCATCAAGGACCAAAAATTCTATCGATAACTATACGATACCTCGATCTAGGATCATGCAAGTTCATCGTGATAAATCCGTGTGGGGTAGCTTGTGCTTTTGAAAAGAAATTTTTAAATTTAATCATGTCCATATCCCCTGAACACCAAGTCTGATAAATATTTTGCAGCGTATGTGTATCGACTCCATTAAACACAACTAAAATATTACAGTTATCTCCGATCACTTTAGGTATTTGTGTATACCGCTGGGTAACATAAATCACGTCTGTGTATTTATGTCTGCCTCTGGAAAATATCCGGGCATGATTTGATTGTTTATCCAGCATTACATCATCGTATACTACAAGATCATTAATAAATCCGTCGAGGTCATCTACTGATGGGGCTTCATCAATATCGGTAATAAAATCACTGATATTATCTCCGTTTTCATTAAACGACTTTGCATTTTCATTAAAATCCTTTAGTACTTCATATCATCGCTAATCATCCAAGGATGGAGCTACTAAATAGAATTTATCCCACTTGAGCCATCTCATTATCAAATTAAGCAATAATTGTGTTTTGCCTGATCCAGATGGACCTATTATGACTGCCCCAATAGAATTTGGCAATGCTGGGTGATGCTTGATTGGTCCTTGTTTTCGTGTCGCTGAAAAGTCAGTTATATCCATATGATAAATACTATGAATTTATATTGTATTCGCTGCAAGGCAACCACCCCCACCACTGAAGTAACAACAACAATAACAAAAAATAAAAGGCGTGTACTTACAAGTAGGTGTGAAAAATGTAGCACAAGCGAATATAAATTTATTTCGTCTAGCACAAAGACAGGAGGGGATATCGCCGCTTCGTTGGGAAAATTACCAGGGCTTCCGTGGGCGAAATATCCCGGGGAAAAACACCTACCCGGATACAATTATTGTGGTCCTGGAACTCCACTTGATATTCGACTTGATGATCAAAATCAACCGCGACCTGAAGAGTATCCAATAAATAAGATTGATCAAGCGTGTCATATTCATGATGTCACGTATAAGAGTAATGATTTACAACAAAGACATCTCGCAGATGCAAAATTGATTCACGCGTTAAATTCTATACCTGATAAATCTCTCAGAGAAAAAGTCGCTAGTTTTCTAGTAAAACCTGCTATGAAAGGTAAAATAATGCTAGGGGCTGGGTAATTAATTATATAACTATTATAATGGAATCGGTTTATTATAGCCCAAGATGATATTGGAAGGGTAAAGCAGCAGTTAGCAAACTCGCTACGGCAGCAAAAGTCTCACGTGCTGTTTCTGAAGCGTGGTTATCACGACAAGCAATATGGCAAATATATCTATGTCCACCTAAAAGAATTCAACACGCGTATTTTGATAGGGTTCCCAATGACGTTCATCAAGCAGACATTTTGTTTCTACCACATGATACCATTAAAACACGTGGACGTCAATCACGCACATACAAATACGCGTTGACTTTCGTTGATGTTGCAAGTAGATATAAAGAAGCGGAACCATTATCAACAAAAACAACATCTAAAGTTGCCTCTGCGTTTGAACGAATTTCTCCTGGCAAAGAATTTCTCGGTGAAGTATCATCGCTGATGAAACAACATAGCATCAAAATCAGAAGAGGACACACTGAAATTCATCGTGATCAGGCAATAGTTGAACGATTTAATCGAACACTCGCTGAGCGGTTATTTGGATATCAGTATGCAAAGGAAATAATTCAGAGTGACATGAGATCTCTTGAATGGGTTGCAAGATTCCCAAGTGTGATAGCTGCGTTAAATAACGAGATTAGTCGTTCAATTTCTATGAAACTGATTGATGCGATTACGGGAAAATATATAATACCTCCGAACAAAATCATAAAATCTCAACCAGTATTAGGTAATGTGACTGTAAGATATCCATATGAACCTGATGAACTTGAAGGAGGTAAAAAAGACCAACTGACCCTATCTGGAGCGTGACTACACATAACATTTCTAGCCTGGTTAGATCCACGGGTAGACCTGAAATCTACAGACTGGATTCAAATGCTCCTCAGCGTGGATTTGTACGTGAACAATTACAAATAATTCCTGAAGATACACAATCAAAACCGCGTTCACTTTTGTAGATTGGAACCCCGACGTCGATTGCATTCAAGACATGTCAATGTGACATTATCACGTGTATGACCAAGATCACTATTAATTCTACCCACGGTAAATTGTCTTGGATTATTACAAGAATACTTCCACAACATGTGACAATTACAAATTACACAACGATTATTCTGTTGTTGTTTTAGCGTCATAATAAATTCAGCATCAATATCAAAATCACGATTATTTTTTTTATCGCATCGTTTATAACTGGATAATTTTTTTTCTTATTACTACAACACTAACAGTTTGATCATTATTTTCTTTGGAGTCTATGACAACTCTGTGCAGTTGAGATATTCTCCTGACTCTAGATACTGCGAGATAAACTAAATTTGACCACTCGATTCTGTCATCGACAATCCAGATATCTGTATCAGTAATAGTTAGTCCTTGTGAAGAGTGAATCGTTATGGCATATCCCAAGTTCCACGGTGAGTTATTCATACTCAACGCCCTTTCAACAACATCAATATCAACTAAAACAATATCATTTAGCACGAGATTCTGTTTCTGAACACTTTCAGTGCCCCGTCCTGGAATTTCAACCTCAACATTCTGTAATCGAGTATCTGCTGGGCGATAACACAATGGCACAAGTAGATTTGAGAATTTTTCTTTGTGTAACATAACTAATTTCTCCTGCAATTCATCACGAATTATTTTTCTACTAGCAACTATTAAATCATTTGGTGTCCACAGATTCAGAAATCATCGACGAGAGTTTCTGGAATTATTTCACGCGGTATCTCACACTGTATTCTATCTGGTTGTAGTCTGATTAATCTTTTAAATTCTTTCAGAGGTTCATCAATAGCTCTATGATCATCATTTATTTCTTCATAATAATCCACAAATGATTTTAACCACTCATGTGGAGACTGACCGACGAAAGGTGGTGGTTGACATGATAACCGCACATAATTACCGCAGTATTTTTCGTTAATAACCAATTCAGAAATATTTTAGTGTTTCTAACAACACCATGCAAATTTCATCCCAGATGACGATTTTGGGAATATATTTCTCACCCATTCGCTCAGGTGTCCATGTAACTCCACACCATCTGAAGAAACTATGGTATGTACACGATTTTACTTCTCGTTGTTTTATTTCTCTTGCTAGTCTGTGTGTAGGTGTCAACACAATCATATCTGAACTCTGATGAAATAATTCAATGGCATGTGTTGTTTTACCAGAACCTCCAGGTCCATTGAGATAAATGGTATTATGTCTAGCCACGGGATCAAATACAGATGGTGATTTTGATGCTGGTATTTGATTGTCGTTCCGGTAATATATTTTTTTGATATCAACGTCTGCTGATTCAGAATAATCGAGTATACTGTCGTGTTTTATTCTCCATGATCCCCATTCATTACTACCGATTAACGGTTTTACCAAATCCACGTACGCGCTATTTATATAAAATGAATCCGTAGCAACTCTGACAGCGTAACGAGGATATCTGTTTATCATCGATAATAGATTTATAGAAACGTAAGCGAGCATTGAGGATCTTAAATGAGTAAATTGCGGTGCCTCACCATCGATATAACTCCCGATTGTTCCTAATTTAATTCCATCTGATGAATACGAGTTACTTTTGCTTATAAATGTTCCTTTGTTCGTTGTATCAGTAATTATAAACTCCAACTCAGCATCATCCATGAATAATCTTGTACAATGTAGTTTATGATCATACGAACCACCTTGAGTAAATTTACCAATTATTTTTTCTACCGAGATCTTTTGCAACTTTATTTTCATAATCAATTTTATCCCAATCTTCATCTGGATCTTTCGGCGAGTATTTCTTTTGTTGTGGTAACCAAACTTATTTCTGCGGATGATATGATATAATAGCTTCACTTACGCTCAGCGACACTAAGATTCCAGTATCAAGCATGTATCGTAATAGCACTATTGAAACCCAATAATTTTCTGCAAAATGTCTCCCAAACCACACATAAACGATCGGATGAAGATTATTACAAAACTTAAATGATTTTACACAAGCGAATCCAATTAAATCAAAATCAGGTAATGGCCTATATATCGCAGCTCTCGTCATTTCATGTGTCGGATGTCCGAATCTTTCAAAATATTCAGAGCAGTCTCCGTATCCAAGAAAACTCCCAGGATAACACGCAACACTATCAACCGATATAACTTTACGATGATCGTATTTGGTATTCCATAATCCGCCATGTCCATATTCGACACAACTATGCTGAATATCTTCAAGGAATTCTGATCGTGTTGGTTTCCATGAATTTTTCGCCTGAGCAAAGTGAGCAGTAACTGATGTAACTGTAAAACAATTATTCAATAATCGTTCAACTTCAACATCATCAGAATTATATTTCAATGCCAGATTCTTCATTTCTTCATGAAGAGATTCTCTACGGTAAATCTCTCCATTAGATGTTACAAATTTATCATAATTTACGGATTCTGAACTCTGAAATAACCAAACAGATACAGGATCATTGTTACTGATATCAATGATAGCATCAAATATATAATCGTCATAAAATCTGACTATTCTATCTCGTGGATATATTGTTACAGCATCAGTCCATGCATGTGCATTATGATTAATGATTGTTATTGGAGTTCCTCTTGATGTGTATTTTGACGCATATAAAATCTCTTTGGTTAGTGTTCTTACTGTTATTGGAAATTTTAATTTTTTTCTAGTTCAGCGACGTCTTTGATAGAAGTTCCAGTATTCTTAATTGTTTCTGCCCATGAGTTTATTTTTTACGTCTTGTATCTGTTAAGCCATTCCCACGTATTCCCTTTTCGAAGTGTTCCATAACTCGCTCAGCTACACAATTTAACCGTGATAATTTTATCGATTTAAGATCTTCAATGCTGGGTTTATCATTTAACGGATATATCGCATAAACAACTGCGGTTACAGGATATTCTCGTTCATAATACGGTTCATCAATACCAGTTAATATAACTGGCTTGGATTTTTTATCCACTATAACAGTTTGTCCTGATTGTGTTACTCTGACAGGTTCACGTTTATCACGGTAAATCCAAATATCATCATCCGTCTGCACAATAAATTTGATTAGAATAAGATATCGCTGATTATCAAGGTAACTGATAATACTTCTTCCTCGTTCGTCATTTACTCTTGTGTCGACGGTATCTCTGATTCTGAATGATGACCAAGTATGAGCAGCACCATCATTTCGAAATTCTTTTTTAGCTGCACGAATACGATCGGTTATATCATCATTCATCAAAGCCAGGTCTTGCATTGAGTATTTAGATTTGGATTTTGGTAATTTATCAAGATCAAATCTTGCTCTTGATGGTTCGATTACGGTTAATCTCTTAAATTCCTCCACATAATAATTAAGACAGGATTTATTTAATTAGATTTTCATTCATAATATAATGATACAGACAAATAACAAATACGACTGGTTAATGATCGGGTTTTCATTTCGCTGCAATACACCATGCGTAAAAGAATTCTGCGGATACCACATGCAGAGTCTTCGTAGAGGAAACGCAGGACCAAAACCTTGCGTTCGATGCGGTGTTGGAGTAAGAAGAAAAACTCAATTATGCATGCAATGTGGCGGTACAAAATACAAAGAGATGAAGCTGCATTACGATGAAAAATATAGACCATCGGCATCTCCGTTTAAAACCATAGAAGATTATTTGGTTAGGTTTCAAAATAATCATTTAGAAGAATGACATTATATATAAATGGAGCAGAATGAGTTTGTGGAACATCCCATCATTGAGAATTTCGAGTCAGCTTGTAATGGTATTATCAGACACTGTCAACGAAAAAACTCAGTTGGTACTGTTATTAATACTGGTTATATTATATTTAATGCTGGAAAAAATAAAACATATCTCTATCATCGATACATCTACGAGTGTTTTTATTGGATAATCAAAGTGGATTTGTAGTCGATCATATCAATTCAGATCCGAGAGATAATTCTTTGGAAAATTTACGTGTTGTTACACAGAGTCAGAATTGTAAATCAGGAAGAACCGGGTATAATAATAATTCTCCAAGACCAGTCATATCTACGAATACAGAGACAGGTGAAGAAATAATCTTCCCATCGATACTTTTGGCTGGGAAATATTTTGACATTAACCGTGCTTCAGTATGGCGTGTTGCAGAAGAAATAATTAAATCAACGTTTTCAAAGCAATTCAATCAGAGAATCAAATTTTGATGCACTGATAATTAATTAAAAGCATACAATTAATAATGGATACGAATTCAATTATTTACGACAGAGTTAAAATCTCTATTGCTAATAAATTACCTCCGTGGACTAAAGTCAAAATTACTGAAAGATATGATATTACTTATGTATAATTCATTGAATGAATTAACGCAGGAAAAGGATTCTCACATCGATCATGTTCCGTTATGCCTGTATCACGTGATGAACGTGCGCGCTGACGATTATAAGACAAATTCAGAGCGAGAATACACAAGAAAGAATAACCCATGGGTTATAAATTTATTCTTGTCTTCTGAAAAATAAATTTGTTTACATAAATGACTTTTATATAATGAATCATGAAAATATTAATGCTATTATTGATGCTATTAAGCAATTACAACACAGCTGTATAAAAATATCTGATGAGCTTAATCCTGAAAAGATAATGAGTGATTTTGAATCATTACAATTTCGAAAGTCAGAGGGTAGATATACGCTGCCCTCGGATTATAGATTCATAAAGTTGATTCAGCAGGCGATGTTACAGTCGCTGGCAGCAATTACGTATACGCAAGTGGAATTATTTGTTCCTCTTTCACGTTCAAACGAAAATGTTAGGTCAGAATTGTCTCACAAGTTCGAAACGAAAAGAATCGTACACGCTCGCATAAAACAGCTGAGAGATAATATGTCGATGAAGGAAGAGTTACTGGCTAAAGATAAGGGCGAGTGTGACTCTGATCATAGTGACGTTGACAAAGAAACGAATAGTGTTGTACCAGGATAATTCATTTCTGATCCTGATAAAATCACGGGGTAAAAAAATATTTTACCCTTGACTTAGTCCTTGACGTTGTCAAGGGGATTTTTTTTTTGCTTGATGTTTTGTACGATGACGCTCTATGAGCGTGAGATCTACGATCTTACATACAGGTTTACATTTAACGTCTCTGAACTGAGATCGAGCAAGTGGCCATTCTGGTCAGTAAGTTTGAAATGTATCCGCGATAAGAGTGGTTTATGGCATTTTAGATAAATAACATTGATTGGTTCTGATACAATTAAATAACCTGGTGGGACTTGAGGTGTAAATGAATACCGAATGTATCCTTGCTGGGCAAGGTTGGATTTTTCAGTGTCAACTTGATAACTACCGTCGATAACATCACATACTAGATTAATAGCGATCGTTGATGTGATATTAACGATGCTCGGCGAGATATGACGGCCTTCGTTGTATGGATTATTATTGAATTTGAGAATACCTGGTGTTGGGGTTACCTTTTTCCATGAATCCAGAACCTTTTCTAAAGTTTTCTATGACAAAATTAACGACCGAGGGTTTTGATTCATCGATTTTAAGAAATTCTTTATAATAGTTTTCATGCCTGGCATCAGCACGCATGAGGCTTTCGTGATTAAATTGTTCTTTACGTGAATTTTGGTTATAGCGCGTTTAACATGTTCAATATCAACTAATATTTGATTCATGTGCTGGATTGATTCTATGGTGTTTCTTTTTATATCCTCGTTATATTTTTGTATCAAATCAGCGAATTTTTAACATCAAAAAACATCCAATTAAAATCATCTATTACTAATCGAATTACATTATTTGCAAGTAACATAGTGTATTCTGAACTTCCTACTTTAATTATGCTACGAATAATCCATGGTTCGTAAGTTCGGTATCCCGGAATTTTGATGAATGTTTGCTCCGTAGTGAGACATTTATCTTGGAGTGGTTCTGGTGGCAACATCAGCGACTCCTGCGATGGGACTTCTGGCCAGCCAAGCACAGTTCTAATCGAACTCTGATATATATCTACGGCGTAATCCGGTGATAATATTTCAACGACAGATGATAACGTTGGTTCGTGGACGGTAATGGCAATCTTTGATTCTTTACTTGTTATGGGTTTAATCATACGCTGGAATTCTTCATTGATCTGTTCTATTTGATAACTGCCCGTTGGAATACTTACTACGTGCCAATCAGGAGTTCTATCGGGTTTATTTTTATTTGCAAATACTAATGAATTATTCGGTTGTAGTCCACCAAACGATTTTGACCTAATATTTCGCCAGCTATGATAAACCGGTAATTGCGCTAATGCTATTTCGCTTGCTGGAATTGCAGTTGGAAAATTAATACTGAATTCAGGATTAGTTGAACTCGCTGATATCATTGTGGTTCTTACCGGAGCAGTATTAGTGACGATTTGCTGTAATAATTCCTGTGATGTCATTATTATTATTTTGAACTATTAATTGATTTTTCAAAATCTTCAAACCAACCGTTGGCACTCCATACATGAAATTTTAGCATCTCAGTGTTCATCAACGATTTTAACATCTGGGCCACCAATTCCTACACCGGGACGATGATAATTTCTCCAGCGTTCATCGTTAATAAAATCTGATTTTGGCCATTCAGGATATTTTATAATATAATCTCCTCTATTATCATCCAAAGTAAACGTTGCTCCAAAATATTCCTAAATCGATTTAATTGTATCAGTTATATCATCGACAGATATTTTATCTGATAATGTAAATTTTGTTGTCATAAGTATATTATTGTTGCTCTAAATTATTTATTTCCGTGATCGAATCACCCGTGGCAAATACTTCATTGTAGATCTTTATTACAATATTGAATTCTTCATCAGATATTATTCCATCATTAAGCGACGAAGAAATCATCGACAATAATTTTGAATATTCTACAGTTGCAGTATGTAATTTCATCGTGTACTCGTTCAATTTTTCGTTTGTGCAGGTATTTATCTTTTTCGCAATAATATTAAATATTCCAGCGATCGTGGTTGAAACAATGATTGTTACAACGATCCGCGCTGTCATCGGCAACGTTGATAATACTACACCTGTTCCAGCAACAATCGCGGAAATCGAATAAACGATGATATCAACGACAAGCGCACGTCTACGATATTTCTTTATTTTTTTGCTGTATAATCATCGATGATGGTTTTCAATTTGTTCTGCCATGTTATTACTTGATCGTATCTGTATCGCTGAACGTCTATCATTATACTGTATTAAGTCGTTGTCTAAGACAACGGAGGTGTTTCAGATACAAATTCTATGCACCACCAGTATGACGCCGATGTTAATTTTTTATCAGACTTTATCAGCATAAACGTTTCTTTGATATCTTTATTTAATATAATAGATACAGTTCCAGAAAAAACATACGTTGAAGGACGCCATAGATACGTGGTAAATATACTAAATTTTGCAGAGCTGAACACGGACAGTCTGTAGACGCCAGTTACTTCTGCGATATGTTTGATAGTATTATCGCTTGGTGTCCATGTTGATGATCCCGATGCTACCACGTACACGATATAGTTAATTTGTTTGTGTTGAATTTTAATCAGATTAGTTTTTTTTGAACAATATTAGGAATTCCACTGACAATATCGTTGAGTCTCGTGTTTATGTCTGAGAGTTTAATATCAACGGTTGGTGGACTTCCAAAAGATCATTAATGGTTGTGTTTAAGTTCCTACGAAAATTCAGAAACGTTTGCATGTGATTATAAAATTCAGTTCTAAGTGCGATCATTCCATCACTGATCGTCAACAACGAAGATGTCATCGGAGTATTGTTATCATCTACATATTTTTTTGGTGCAGCGTCGAAATTATCCGTCGGTTCTCCAACGTTGGTAATTTTATTGTTATTCATGTTAACGACGCCATTCATTATATCGCCGGATTTTAACACTCGTTCACTTATATTATCTCGGATTGACGACGGGGTAACAACGCTAGGAACAAGTTTGCCCTCGCTGTCATATACAGCAACAAGACCTTCTCGCGATGATCGACTACGAACAATAATATCGTTGACTGAAATGTTACTCGTTTTCAATTTTCCTTCACGGTTTTGAAACACAACAAGTTCGTTTGGATCAACGCTGGCAAGATTGAGCAGGTCAGTTAATTCATCATTGATCTGCCTTGTTACTCGCTTGAGTAAGTCTTCACCTGGTGCTTGTTGGGTTTTAGTTTTAGTTGATCATCCTTAAATATCTAACATTATATGATTAGCAGTTATTTAAAACAGAACTCGTATATTCGTGTACAGCCTTATGAGGTGATTTTGGTGATCTTAATACAGCATCAAGTACTGCAAGTGCTTCACGGCCACATATCGGCGGGTCGGTTATTTTTTGTGTTGGTAGCGTTGAATACCAGACTGGAATACTCAGAAGCTTGTTGATATATTTTAAAAATTCTTTTGGTGGCGCCAACCCATACGAATCAAAATAAATAATTCCACGTGGATCAATCGCGTACGCAACCCATTGAGTACCACGACCAGAGCTTTTATCGAGATTAATAATACCTGTTTCAATCAGATTTGGATTTTTCGGTAATTGATCATGCATACAAACACCTCTGAAATTCATTACATTTATTTGCTTAGCAGCATCGAATAAATCAAAGTTAGACATCGGGAAAATCAGCGGGTCCTTGGAATTCTTGATCCGCGTCCGTATCGATACCCTGGAAGTCTCAGACCGTGACCGTTTCGTTTCCTTTTTTTAAATCCTTGTCCAGTTGCTTTCTTCAGAGCCATTCCAGCAACTGTCCCAATTGCACATAACGCAGCAGCTTTTGCAACAGCTGGAGCGGATGCGGCTATTGATGCTGCAATCGCTGTGAGAAGCGGAAATATTCCTCCGGTTTTAATAGTATCCATGATTGCACCCACGGAAAGATTTAGTCTCATTCCCTTGTTGGATTGTTTAGTTTCGTTGAATCTCTTGAACTGACGCTCGGTCAACGATAATTTATTTGCACCGCTCATTTGTTCTTGTTTTAATGATATTTTTGTTCCGCATCGTGATGCTAACGGTGATTGTAATCGTTTAATCTGACCCGGGGTCAGACTGACACTGACATGATGATATGACATTTATGATATATTTCTGACTTCTAAATTGACACTTACATGTTTTCTACGGGATCATCAACGACTCTCATGCGACCACCAACACTTTCAAGGAACATTGCTTCGTCGCTGAGTATAACGGCGATTACTCTGTAATTAGCAATAGCTCCTCGCTTCGCTCGAAAATGTATGTCAACAACGGATTGTCTAAACAAATCCAAATGTTCCAGCGAAAAATAATAAATCGGATACAGCGTTGTAAAATCTAGCTGTGATATTTGTAAACCAGTATCAATATTTTGAACACGCCCCATAAACGACATTAGACGATGATACACACATGCAACATGATTTTGCTCGAAATTCAACAAAATATCCTCCGATGTTTCTTGATGTCCATTTATTCTCAATGAAACCTCGGAAACACCGAGTTTGTCAAATATCATTATACTACGCGTTTGATCATTTACTCGTGCATCATCTTGAAACACAATGAATATATGTCGTGGCGCAGAAAAAACTCTGTTGTGATGCTATTTGTCATGTAAACAAACCATTCATTGCACTTTGAACAGCATCTGTGGTCATTGTTAACCATGACAACGTTGATTTACCGCCGCTACCCATGAAAGCGAGTAACCTCTGTTCTTCAGATATCGCTGGAGTAATTACTGGCATCCACAATGAAAGTTTTGTCAGAATTACCTTACCAGCATCACCATCAGGTCACCATATTGCATCATCGTCGGTTGCTTTTCGTACGAGTACAATTGTATGTTTGGCTCCGAAAATAACTTTTCTAACGTGTATGCAGAATCCAAAAATATGTGATAGTGGAATCGCGCAAGAAAATCTTCTGCTTCCACCCTGCAACATAGATCGACGTGCTGTGAATCCCAAGTCGAAATTTGCATTAGCACCATGAATCACAGGAGCAACGTCAGCGTCGGCGTTATTGAGATGGTTTCTTGGTCGTCTTATATCATATGGTACGCAGTTAGGGTGGTCAGAAGTGTCCTTGGTAAACATCATTGACGGACCAGCTGATCTTGAATAATCGTCGCTGTATCTTGCAAGGCCAAGTATCGTCGTAGCAACGTCAATATCTTTTTGAATCGATTCAATATTTCTTCCGTCGATCATGTATGTGGCACTGTCGAACAAGGCCATGATGCCATTGTTAATAAAACCAACACTATCATTGGCTCCGTATTCAGTATTATCTGTTTTTAAAATTTCGCCTTCGATCTCGATAAATGCTTCAGCGGGTAAGAATATCTACTTGTATCTTGAACTTGTAATTCGATTCGTCCACGCTGATTTGGCTGTCGTGCGTCGTAAGAATAATATTGATAATCATGCACAGACCCATCCTTGTTAACTGGCGCATCAATGTCAAATGCGGGATCAAGCATGCGTTTGAACATATTTATGTTATTGGTCATCGTCTAATACGAAGACCACTTCCTGCCACCAGACTTGCTGCTACATTTTTTCTTTGTCATTGGCTAACTCTGCTAGTTTTTCATTTGCGGCTTGATTTATTATTTTACTAACGTTTGCAGGCATCACTTCGGTGCTGGGTAATTTTACCGCGGAGTGTTTCACACTCTTGGGGTGTCTACGTACTAATCGTAATAATCTATCTTTGATTGCAGAAAATGCTTTACCAGCGACGTCGCCGGCAGAGCTAATACCTTTTTCACGAATAACGTCAATGGCTTTCATTGATAATTGTTTTGCTATCGGTATTGCTTTTGGGGCTATCCTCGAAAATAAACCCTGAACAACATTGCCGAGTCCATTTCCGTAAAATGCCCTGTATACAGGTAATCTTGAATTTATCACCCTGACCATGGTTGGTATGCGAGAAGCAACATGTATGATCATCTATTATAATAATTATATCTAACTGTTTAATCACTGTAATAATCATCGGCGATTTCAT
>JAECUM010056366.1:30000-36945 GCA_016617855.1 Megalonaias nervosa | reverse complement strand
CCGGGTGACACCATCAGAGGGGGTGACACCAAATGACTGTGTATAAAATTTTTGAATTTTTGTGCAGGAAGAAGGTCCCTGGGGGTGACACCATGAGTTACCGCACATGACTGTCTATAAAAGTTTTGAATTTTTGTGCAGGAGGGAGGTCCATGGGGGTGACACCATGAGTTACCGCACTGGGTGACACCAACCCTAGTGACGTCACTGTCCGTTAGTCTGGTAAGTCTTTGCCTTCTATCTTATTTCGTTCATTTTTTTCTTCTCTTAGGGGATGCGGGGAGAGGGTATTGGTCGGTCGGTTATTTGGTTGTGGGGGTGGGGTAATAATAACATGAATGGGTGGGTTAAGGTGCTAGCGAATAAGAGAAAGGCTGTGAATGCCTTTACTCGCTTCACGGGATTGGTTCCTGTTTGGAAGGAGTTATAACTCTTTAACCTGTTAAATATACTGGTAATGTTCTATAAAGATTTCTTTCATATAATCATCTGTCCATACATAAGCTGCGTGATCCATTTTCTTATTGCTTTTCTTATCTTTAATAACCTTTTATCGGTTTTCCTACATTTGGTGCCTGTTTTGTTCCAAAGCAGTTAATAAGACCTGATAGGAACGTCACACGAAACAAAATACAACATGTTCCATTGTATGCCTACAAATGTTTGATCGTGATGTCTTGAAAACTTGCAAACGTTTAGCTTCCGGTACATTCTAACATTCTATTTTGCTTTATTACGAATCTTTTGCCGAAAACTTACATTTATATATTTTATACCTTTCTTTTATCTACTGTATCTTGATACCATTATTAATCCTTGTATCTTCTTTTGTTGATTTGTGTACAATTCGTTATTTCTTTGAACGTACCATGCGTGGCTTAGCTAGCGACAGAAAAAAATGCAGGTTCGAATCCTATCACCACACCATAATGAATCGGCTACCGTGGTGTGTTCCTGGGCAAGGAGCTTTACTCCAAATGCCTCGGCACTAAATAACCTACATGTGTTGCCGTGCCGTAAAGCACCAAACCAAACCAATCTCGCATCAAGTCCTTTTTATTTATATCACAGAGACTTTTTTTTTACAAGATGAATGTAAACAAAAGTCTGACTCGCATGAAATCCTCTTGATATGGGATCTTTCAACAATGTGTCCTGTTTTTTTGTCCCCTGATGTTGAACATGGTGTTTTTCTTTTTCAAGGTCGATGTTGTACGCTTTGTCTCCCAGTAGGTTCTCTTCACGTGCACTTTCGTCACAATAATATCTTTCTTTGCCTTCTTTACTAAGTTATCGATATAATTTGATCGATTTATGAACACTATAACATGAAAAGGGTAATTGTTGTGCCAACCTTTTGCACGGAATTTGTATAAAAATTATGGAGCAATAAATCTTTGTCCAGTGAGTCCATATTAAATCCTAATTCAATATAAAAGTCTGCATTATATCACACAAACGCGTCTCATGAGCAACACCTGACTGGATGGATACATTTTGTGTGAGTCAGGGAGGTGACTGTCGAGGAGAACGGAAATATATCGATTAGACGAAGGAGGAAAAATTCCTACTGGTTGGATATGATAGGTTCTTTTTTAAGGTAGGTGACGGTTGTGGAAGGTTGTACTATAATTGCAGGAAGGTGACTGACACTGATTTGCTTGTTGTAGGATGGTAAGTGAAACAAATCATGATTTAATGGTTGAACATACACACACACGCACGCACGCACACACACACCGGGAACACTTCATTACATTGTTCTTTAAAACAGGAAGCGTGGATGAAGGTATAGAAATAGTTTTATGAACTGAAAATTACTTCGGACCAGTGGATTTTACCAAGATATAATGTTAAAAAGATACCAATAAATAAGACTGATTTTAAAAATAATTCCTCTATCAGAGTTTCTATTTTCTTCTCAGCAAAAATATAATTACCTCTATTTGCTGAAATAATTTGTATGTTAATAAATAAATAAATAAATAAATAAATAAATAAATAAATAAATAAATAAAAAGGGAAACGACGATGAAACAGCCAGCCCCTTCTTTAAGCAGAATCTCTCAACAAACTCGCCGCATATTTAAGTCTGAATTAAATTGTGTTGAAAAACAACTCGATACTCTACATCTCTGAAAAAAAGTCTGAAAATCTGACCACAACAAAAATCTTTTTGATTTAAAAGTTTTGAGATCTTGAGATATTCTGCTCTTTTATTCTAGAGCCTCGAGTTTCTCGAATGCAGTTCGAAACTGATATTTTTATAGAAATTTTATAAATTTTCTCACATCATAGTTTTCTTAAAGCAATTTAACATATTTCAATAATATATCAGAAAAGAAAAACAATAAATTATCAACAATCATGACACTCTTAAACTGCAAAAATATCAAATATAACCCAACTTGCGTCCCGTGTAAAGAAGCCAAAAACAAAACGTAGGTTCTTTTTACATTCTTTTTAATCCAAAATTTCATTGCCAGAGTTATCTCCCTTTAATTATCGTCAAACCACATTCAACAAAACTTTGATGAGCCGAGAAATCTGCAAAGTTCTATATTCTACAAAGGTCAATGAAAGTTTAGACTCCTATTGGTTTATAGTCATTATGTATGTATATATGTATATATGTATGTATGTATGTACAAGGTTTTACAAACTTGCAAAAGAAAACTTTTAGGAAAGTAAACTCTTCCAATTAAATATTTATGTATGAAATCATAAAATATCAGACGAGAGCAGAGGACCAACTTGATAGATAGCTAGACAAATAGAAGGATGAATATACCAGAAAGGGAAAAGTGGAGTCCTGACATCTGAGTTTGTGACATTTCCAGAATCTTTCCAAATATCTGCTTTATTACATCACGTCATATCTAATTTCATTTCTTTACTTTTCTTACATTACTTTTGCATTCTATATATTTATTTGGCATATTCACTATGTCTTGGAACCGCATATTTTCACGTGTCACTCTCAGCCAAGTATGTTTGTTAGTTTCTTTTTAACGAAAATATGACTCTTCCAAACTATAGTCACCTCCATTTAGTAAAACCTGCTAGACCTTAAAATTTCAAAATAAACAACAAGAACAATGGTCAATTGAGATTCACGAGGGCGTAGAGGGAATGTTACCCATTACAACAAATTTGCCGGGAAATGGCGCGTGCGAGAACCAGCGGTTCCAAGAACACCTGTTAGTAAGATGTAAATCGGTTATAGAAAACAGAACTATGCTAAGCCCCAGTCGCTAATCTGGAAGTTATCTTGTGTGGGTCAGAGAGACTGCCTCGTCTGTAAGATTAGCGAGGTTAGAGACTCTATACAAGAATATAGTTTATGGTTTCGGTATAACTTCGAGTTCTACCTTCAGCTTCACTTATAATTCAGCTTGTTCTCGGCTCCGCGAGCTAGTCTAGACATTATCGTACTGAAGTCATAAAGACTGCTTTATCGGCCTGACAAGATGTTATTCCTATCGTACCACAGGGAAAGTTTCCAATGTATACCACACATTCATTTCTAGTACTTCAACACCTTGAACGAGGGCTGTGACAGTAAAATTTTCTTTTTGTCTTTAAACATAAATGCACCATTATTTACTTCATAAGAATTTCAGATTCTTTGACCTTCATGAATGTTATCTTGATAACTAAATATGTGTGAGAGTAAAGAAATGAAAACACACATAAAAAATGAGGCCTAAATTATAACATCTGGATGGCCTTTTGTCCGCATGCAACAACAATTTCCTTATGTATGTGTAAAAAGGGACAAAGTCTGTTTGTTCGTAAATTAAGTATAACCTGATAATGTACGAAAATGATGTCCGATCTTAAACAGAGATCTTACCTTAAAACTGAATACAAAACTTGCACAGAAACGTTCAAAAAACGTTAAAAAATAACAAATTAAAGGACAATGCAGGCACATCTATATCACAGAGTAAGTTTAATTGAAAATTGTGGGTTAAGTTCGTCGTTGCCTTTTATAACATACAGACAAACATATAGATAGCTATAGGGACAGACAAACAGACATACAAATTTGTTTGCAAATTGTATTTCACCGTTATGTTCCTTTTTATATATCAGATGTATCGTTATGTCCATTTTATATATTATATGTACTATTATTTGCCGTGACAAATAATTATGTTCCATTATTGTCATACTTCAGTGAATTATCTTCCCCTAGTGTTGTACGTCAGATAATTATCTTCCCTTACTGTTTTACTTAGCGAAATATTTATATGCACCATAAGGGTATATGTAAAGAATTTGACAAGTAAATAAAAATATGTGACTGCTTTGGACAGTGTTTGAACTGTGGGGCATAAATGAAATTTAGAAAAGAAACAAGCAAACAAGATTTACTTGTGGAATTGTTTATGTAGGAAAACAACAATAGTTGTTTAACAAAGATCTTTTGATGAATTGATCACATGTACAAGCTTGATTTCAAAGTAACGTAAGTGATAAGCATGAAAAAAAGTGTTATTGAAGAAATAACTTGGGAGACAGAGACGGGGGGGGGGAGAGATTATCTGGTTACTACTGGATAATTGCGAACATTTTCTTGTGTCAGTTGAAATTTTAGCATTACTCTCCTTTTGAACACTCTTCAATTGAAATTAAAAGGTTAATATAAAAACAATACGAGTTTTTGCAGATATTTCTTTGTTTCAATTAGGAAAACAGATACTGTCAGCTTAAGTACAGCCAAATAGGGCAGTAGTAGGCGCACTGTATCGAACAGGGGTCTTATGTAACGTTAACATTTGTATATAATGTGGAGGAGTAGCATGGTGTTTGACTTGAAGAACTGAGGAATGCATTTCTTTCCACGCAAATCCCAACGATATCATACACCAGTCCCTCATTCCTACCAAGCATTCAGTGATAATCTATTAAAATAAAAATAAAGGATATTTTGTAAGTCACGCATCTTATTCATGACCGTGTCTCTTTTGTTCGCAAAATATTTTGTGAAATAAAGTTACAATGAACAACAAAATCAGTTAAACAGACACATCTTGACACGAACAATGGCCCTTGTCCTACACTCGTCACCCAGTTATCAAGTTAAGGGAGGCAACTTTTCACGGCTGATTATTTATTTACAACGAGGCGTATAAGTTTAAAGGTATGTTGAGAACATTATATATATATATATATATATATATATATATATATATATATATATATATATATATATATATATATATATATGTCTTACCTGTTTGTTTTTTCATTTTCAAGGCTATCAGAGATGTTGACCTAATGAATAATGGTTAAACACATGCCATAAAAAATGTCTTGTCCACAAGAAATATAGCTGACAAAATTGTGAACAAGAGTGACATATTCAAAGGGAAATAAGAGAAAGCCTTTGCATTCATAAGCATACATATAAGCCCACAAGTGTTCAATCGGTGTGAGAACAAGGCAGTGAAGCTTCTTGGTTAATAATGTGCGAAGAAAAATGGTTTGACAATATTTACACAGAAATAAATTTACACATTGAAAACTCCTTTCTGAAAGGTGGTCATCGACTGCTAAATATCCTAATGTTACAATTTTGTATGAAACAGGCAAAGCATAATGTTATTCAAATCGTATTACAGATAATTAGAGAGTCAAAAGCTAGGCATGCTTGAGAAACAAATATGCATTAGCACTCATTAAGATATTTTTATTAAAAAAATAATGAACATACAAATGTCTTTTCCAGGTAAAAACTGAACTTAAGATTAAACCGAGTTAGGAAGTCATCAATCTATTGAAAATCGAAACATCTCAGTTCTTACAATACAGCAATAAAGATGCAAATGCTCTCCCAGTTATATGAACTTAGGATTTTCTTTTTCCAAAACTTCCTTATTCAGCTGGCTCTTGTGTTTCTTATTGCAGTGATTCTAGCATTTTTAATACAATCAGTCAAGATGAAACAAACGCAGATGACCTTTCTGCAGGTTGAAACGAATCCAGCAGGCAAAGAGACAACAAAAAATCTTAAAACGAGTAATATCACAGGACTCACCAGGTAGTTCTAATTAAAAGCAATATAAATGTATGTGCTTTCCCGGGTAAATGAAATTTTAGGTTTTTCTTTACCTAAATGTTAAAAATCAGCCGGCTCATGGTATCTTGATCGCAGTGACTGTAGCATTGTCTATATCATCCAACAAAATGAAACTAATATGCATAGATGACAGTTTCCTTTCTCCAACACGACACTTCGTGTCACATTTTTTGAATCCATGATGAAGTATAATATATAACATAGTTGAAAACAACTGAATTATATGAATATTAGTAATGGTATTGACTCCTTAGGTATAGAAACTATAATGGTTGCATTTTATGCTATAATATATGAAATGTTCGTTTGCATAGCTAGTTATCATTCAACATATTTCTTACGATACAAAATGACCATCTTGGCAAAAATTGTTTCAAATGCAATGGTATTATATATATATATATATATATATATATATATATATATATATATATATATATATATATATATATATATATATATATATATTAGAGACTTCAAAAAATGATTCAAATGAATCTACAAATAGCCACTTTAAGCTTGCTGTAAATGCTTTGCTGCAGTAAAGTGTCTATTAGTGGGTTCCATTTTTTTTAAGGAAATACTAGGTTTGTATCAAGCATTTGTAACGTCTTGATCAAAATAACAAATTCTTTACAAATCCATGATCAGAAACTGTGGCTTAATGCATTTTAAAGCAGCATTTGAGAAAAGTATAACTCGCATTTACCGCTGTCATACCATTCTTGATCGAAATCAAGGTAAGGGTTCTTGTAATATGTCGGACGGGTTAAATATAGGTCCGGAAGCTTAAATTTCGTATAAATTTTGTATTGATTAAAACTAAAAGTTATTTTTGTTTGTTTGTTTGTCTTGGG
>JAECUM010056366.1:17500-25000 GCA_016617855.1 Megalonaias nervosa | reverse complement strand
TTTCTTTAGGCCAACCTTCCAGATGTAACAAGTCTTTTCTTTACGCCAGCTTTCAAGATATAACAAGGTTTTTCTTTAGGCCAGCTTTCAAGACGATATAACAAGACTTTCCTTCACGACAGCTTTCAAGATATAACAAGTCTTCTCTTTAGGCCTTCTTTCAAGACGTAACAAGTCTTTTCTTTAGGCCAGCTTTCAAGATATACAAGGGTTTTCTTTACGACAGCTTTCAAGATAAACAACGGTTTTCTTTAGGCCAGCTTTCAAGAAGATATAACAAGACTTTTCTTTACGCCAGCTTTCAAGATATACAAGGGTTTTCTTTAGGCCAGCTTTTAAGAAGATATAACAAGTCTTTTCTTTACGAAAGCTTTCAAGATATAACAAGTCTTTTCTTTAGGACAGCTTTCAAGAGACAACAAGTCTTTTCTTTACAGCCAGCTTTCAAGAAGATATAACAAGACTTTTCTTTACGCCAGCTTTCTAGGTATAACAAGTCTTTTCTTTACAGCAAGCTTCAGGAATATATAACAAGTCCTTTCTTTACGCCAGCTTTCAAGATATAACAAGTCTTTTCTTTAGGCTTTCTTTCAAGATGTAACAAGTCTTTTCTTTACACCAGCTTTCAAGATATAACAAGTCTTTTCTTTAGGCCAGTTTTCAAGACGACATAACAAGACTTTTCCCTACGCGAGCTATCAAGCTATAACAATACTTTTCTTTACGCAGCTTTCAAGATGTAACGAGTCTTTCCTTTAGGCCAGCTTTCAAGAAGATATCACAAGTCTTTTCTTTACGCAAGTTTTCAAGATATAACAATTCTTTTCTTTGCACCAGTTTGCAAGAAGATATAACAATACTTTTCTTTACGCAAGCTTTCAAGATATAACAAGTCTTTTCTTTACGCCAGCTTTCAAGATATCTATGAAAATAGAGATTCGTTATGAAGGTACTTGGCTACTTAAGATAACAGTGGCCCACGTGCAAACGAGAGAGAGAGAGAGAGAGAGAGAGAGAGAGAGAGAGATGATTGTGTTACTGGAGATGTCCCTAGAATATAAAGATAATACTTTGTTAATAGAAGGTATACATGCTCCACATGTAAATTTATATGTACGATTGAGCCTGTGGATCAATAATTGAATTGTACAACAATCCAAGCGATGTGTAAAGGAAGGAATAACCGTTATACAAGAATACCATTGCCCCATTAAACCCGCTGCACCTATTCTAATTGCTTTCCAGCTACATCTAGCTCCAAATGTGAAACTAGCTGTTTTAATTCAGTAAGGTGATTTGCCTACCATCCATGCTGCGCCCTTTTTTCAGTCTCCTGCTGTCAGATGTATGAACAGAATGCTCATAAACTTAACTGTGTGTGGATAGATACACAGATTAGGTGCCTTTGATGTTATTTTTGAACTAGCGTTGAATCCTCCAGGGGTCTGTATGGGGAATTACATCAAAGGCTAGAAAAACTTGAACTAAGACTGTAGTCTCCTTTTACACCAGGACTTAATTTCATTTTACGGGAAGTTAAAGCTAATTGGAAGGATGCAGAGTTACGAATGGGTTAATGTTTACAATGGGCATCAGTGAGTAGAATTTGGGGATTTTGAAAGAGAATGTACATGATCGATTTGTATACGGGCATATTTGTATCAATATGATGCAAGTACAGCTTTTCATATTGATACGGCTATGTCGATTCTTTTTGTTACGCGTATTACAGTTTTCAATTATTCTTTAATGTAGGATTCCGTGACCTTCAAGAAAATGAGACACTGGGTATGCAAATTATAACACTGGAAAACTTTATTCTCTTTGAGTTTCTTTTGTTATTTGCAGATTTTATTTATTGCAGGCTCCAGAAAATTCAGAAAAAATACCAGTAAACTACTACAACTCACATAAATTTAATTAAGACATGCCCCAAAAAATCATTTTTTTAACCTGCATTGAAAAGTTTCAACTCCAGGCTGAACTTACTTGAAATATATATCAATATATTTTGTATACAGACAAATTGTCCGTATATTCGTCAATCTGCGATATTTCATTGTAATTAACTCCTTAGTTTCTTGGTTTTATTTGTCTGAAGGTTTGAGATTAATTTTTGCCGCGAAAAAAGTATACCATTCTTCTTTTATCCGTGAAAGATTTTCTTTGTACATGAAACGTGCCATTTTTCTGGACGTAAGTGTGTAGGGACACACAGACGACACATTCTCATTATCCCGGCACTCATGGAAAGAGACAGTGGTAAGTCGCACGCGCCCCATATTCCCCCTCCTATGTTTGACCCTAGTCGAGGGTGGCATCCATATATAGCTTGCTGGATTGGATCAAATAAAATGTTTGTTTCACTCACAACAATGAACACAGGCGCACTTAAAAGCACGACGTCCGTCCGACATATCATATATTAAATCGGGTTTCATGGAAACTTCAACCAATAAATGGATGCATCTGAGTTTGTGGTGTTTCTTTTTTGGGGGTGGGGTGGGATGTTGTTGTTGTTTAGTTTTTGTTTTGTTATCTTGTTGGGGGGTTGGGGTTGGGGGTATTTTCTTCATCGGGTAATGAATTTCGCCATTGCAAATGAGAACTTCTGGTCCTGGGAAACATTGAAGCCCATGTTGTGCAATCTTATAAGTGATGTCTTATTTACTGAGAACAGTATTTGGCTTTTCAATTTTAATGCACACACGCCGAAATACCAAAAAACTGTAGAACAAAGCGTTCAACATTAGCGATATCCTGAATTCCATGATGGATAAAGGCATTAAAATGTAAACCTCCGGATGTAGAATCAGGACATTTCTGCATAATCAGAAATAACTTTTTAGGTACACAACCATAAGAGACGAATTACAACTTAATTTGTAAGAGACTGCTACTAGTACAGTATTTAATGTGAAAAACATCAAGCTTAAAGAAACCACATCTTAAATTGCGTATTCCATGGATCATGCTACACATGACTCACAGGAGGTTCGGTGTGTATATTTGTTCCAGTTTCAACTGCATTTTGCAAAACCAATGAGATTAAAATTGTTAAATCCACAAATCAATTAATCAAAATTGCTATTAAATTACATACAGTAAAATCAGGTTTTTATACTTATTCTACATTAACAACTGTCAACTGTTTGGATTTAATGATGTCATCTATTCTCCTTCCGGTTTCCTAAGAACCTAGCCACACAGCTCCCCCTTTCTGTAACCTCAAATAACGGATTACATTAGCCAAGATGGAGTGCTTTCCAACCTCTCTATATCTTCAAATACAGCTTTAAGAGACCCATTCAATCAAGGTTTTATATTTTTTTCAAGATATGCTTCAACAAATAGTCTATTGCACTCACTGCCAATCGCTTTGAAGTTTCGACCTTTGGCAACCCGCTTTGCATGAGTTTTGCGATTATTTGAAATCGTCTAAGAATTTATATAATATTCTCAGACAAAAACGGAGAAAGAAAACAGAAAAGCCAATCTGTAGCTGTTTGAAGTGTAATTTTATCTCTCTACTTATCATCAACCGGGTCAGCTGCCGGCGAAGATGAAGAGATGCGGTTCCTTTGATCTTAAGATTACCCTCTTTTGCGGAATTTACAGAGGGAAAAGAGAATGTGCTTCTACTGGAATCGTAAAAAGCATTTGTTGTGTATCCAGAGTGTATTATTCGTTCTGAAGCTATGCATTGCTTTCGGGACTAGGATTTTGCGTGTTCTTTAAAACTCTTCGATAGAGGAATGGTAAGTCTATTCATATTTCATTGGTTGTATTCATTTATGATATTCTTGGATTGCAGTGGCAACATAAACTAGGAATAATATACAGAACTAATGGAAATACAAAAATATTAGCAGCTCTCGCTGTTTGGTTCCTGTCACTAGTCCACGAGTATTGCGCTTTCTTCTTTGCCGTATGCAACATAAGTGTGTGTTCTAAGCTGAGGCGATTCAATTAGGAGCATCGTCATGGTAACGATTTTCTATTTATTATTTTCCTTGCAAACTTTGTCACTGGGTCACCTACTGACCAGCAATCTCGAAGAATATTTCTTAAGTTGAGCAATATTCTGCAACACATTCATAGGAAGTTTACATCGACTTGGTTAATGTACTGTTCTAATTACATGTTATAATTATTGGAGATTACTTTCATCATTTTGTCTTGAAAGATATTTTATTGTTTTGATGCACTTAAATTCACTTATGATTGTTCTATGTTTATATGAATGCAATTATATTTTTATATATTTAAATCTCATACATTGTGTTTTAGACGCAGAATCCCAAACAATTTATGTTATATTAGGCGGTAGTTTTGATGTGACTTGGGATGCCTCATATTAAATATCCATCAACTCTCGCCTTTTTATTGAATTATTTTCTTGAATGATTTCTCAAAACAGAAAATGTCGCGTTAGTGTCCAACGATTTCAGAGAAAGCATGGAGAAAATTTTGCCTTATTCATCGAGGTGTTTTTGAGTTATTCCCCTTGAGCAGTAGTTTGACTGACCTATTATGTTTGACCTGGAAGTAAAAGTTTTTGTATGCAAATTTCAGTTACTCTAACACGAAATCACTGATCATCTATTCTTAATGACATCACTGACAAGACAAAATTATCAAATGCTAATAAACAATTTTCCAGCAAGAAAAGCATTATAATGGTGACAAAATAGTTTCTTTACCTAGTGAAAGCTATAAACAAACCATAGCCTATTAAAATATATTCAGTACTATAGTATCTATGCCAGGTAAATTATCAATTTAAAAATCCAGTATATATAGAACTGTCGTTTTGGCCATTTGATTATGCTCTCAATTTCTGAACTGTAATTCCTTATCGGGAATCTAAAGATTATTATATTCTTTAGACACAAGGACAAATTATTGACTTTCAAGATTTAATTTACATTTTGTGTCATGCGAGTAGGGATTGACAAGAATTAGTGTACAAATTAGGAACATGTCTGCCCATATCAGGCTTTGTATGAAAACGACTTCAATTGTAATTTGTTAAAGTAAACAAACGCTTACGTAAGCAGGAAATGAACCATAACGTTTCGTGCATCCTCGCTTTTCTTCCAAGCCGCCCATTTGGTAAATTGCCATGTCCATGCAATTCTATGAAGCTATATATTAAAGAAATAATACATCTGACCAGAACAATCTCTGCAGTTAAATTATCTGTTTTCGAACACAATAAGCAGTAACAGCCATTCAGTGTATAATGGTAACTGGATATTTGTTCTCAGTACACAGGCCAACCTCTTTATATGGCTGATGCACCATCACCAGTCTTATATCCATGAAATAAAGGTAGTACAATCAAGAATATTTTATGCCCAGACATTCATAAAACTTTAAAAGCATTATCACATTCAAAAAGAAATCATGGTTACGTTATCATTCCAAATTAACAAGATGCTTGTTTTCTACAACCCATATTAAAACTTGAAATAAAATGCCCCAAAGCCGCAAAGCCCAGACAGAAACGACAAATTACCTTTTCTTAGAATTCTAGCAAAAGATTTCCTCACAGTCGTACAGTTCCACCTCCTCTGTCTGAACTGGTATTGGCACTCTGCTAGAGATAGTTTGACCCCATTGGCGACCTCTTCCACAATCTCCTTCTCTGTCCTGCAGATTTCTCTCTGTTTGCCAGCCAGACGGCGGCTTTTTCTGCAAATGCGATTGGGATCCATCACTAGTGGACTGCCCACAGCCCTTTATTAACGGTAGAAAGGAAAATAGATAAGTTTAGTTACGTATCGTCGTCACTGGCAACAACTGCAGCAGTTAAGGTTTAGTTGATGGTTATGCTGCAGTTATCTAACTGCTGTGCTACAGTGCTAGCCATTTATAACGAACAAGATAATTTAAAGTGAAAATGGTCTGCACAGAATATTATTGCTGAAAATGACTCGTACCTTGATTACTTCTGACTGAGATAAGTAAGGGCTTCATAATTCGGGAAAGTATTGCCAGCTGAGAAAACAAAATCGTTAGTGTCTGAAACTTTTATCGTTTTAAAGAAAGACTATGCTAGTAATATTGCTTTATTTATTCTCTTTAACTTTTAAATTTAATTATAAACAGTTAGTACAATACTTTTTTAAATTTGCAGCAAATACTATGTACTGCACATGTCTGATTTGTGTCTAGAACCCTCACAACGAATGTTTGGAAGGAAACAAAACAATAGTAATAAAGAAACTTAACAACAGAATTCTCCCTCACAATCTGGCATGCTTTCCTAAAGAACTCGATTAAGTATGGACTTTTGTCTTATACTATATGTCGGCAGCAATTATATATATATATATATATATATATATATATATATATATATATATATGAGCTTAGTTTTCTCGGAAATTAATATTATTAGAACAAATTATTAATTAATTAATTAACATTATTAGAACAAACACGAATTAAAGGGACACTGTGAAATATTTGGAAGCATGCGAAGTTTCAGGATGCTTGAGAGTTCATATATGACTATCCACGAGTTTTAAACCAATCCCGTAAAAATGAATTTAGTTTTGCAATTTAATAGATCAACATCCAGATGAAGATAAGATTGGAATCTTTACTGCAAATGAGATTTTTGTGAATCTTTGTAAATGCGTTACGATATCTTTAGACGATTTTGCTGTGTGCGCTTACAAAACATATAAATGTTAGGTATTTTAATAATTATCTTTAATTCAGATTTCATCAACAAATTCAATTGTTAGAAAACCGTAACATTTAAATGAAATATTTTAAAGTACATAACATGTTAAGGATGCAACATACACAAATATATATTTATTCATTTATTCGTAACGGACCTGCAGTTTATCATCGCCTTTAAAGATTGAAATACAATTGCTCAAAATACACACACACACACACACACACACACACACACACACACACACACAGACGCACGCACACATATTACATTTGTAAATGTAATTTAATTGTAAGAGTTCAATATAAATAATCCAAGCGAATGTACGAACATCTTTTATCGATGCTTCTAAAATGTAATAAATTTAATAATGTAATAAATGTAATACATCTCAGATAGAATAAAGTAATAATAGAAAAGACAGTCCTTAAATTTCCCTTGAATTAGTCTTCTGGTGTCATTAGATATACACGATAATGTACGAGTTGTTAATATGGACGCCATTGTTCAGGATCTACAAATATGCCATGCGTATGTTTCATACCTATGAAATCTACATTTTCTGTCAAAATTCCGTTTTGCTCAACAACCTATCAAGTCTTTGAGGGAGAGGGTTTAATCAGTGATGACTAACCTGAATCGGCCTAAGATGTTTATTTACATGAACAAGTGTGTATCACTTTAAAAGTGTGTATGTTATCAAGATATCAGATTATTTGATTAGCGACGAATTTCTGCTAACTTTATCATCGGGAATACAACCAATTGTGTATTAGTCATCGTTGGCGTTTTGGCAACAATTG
>JAECUM010056366.1:0-12500 GCA_016617855.1 Megalonaias nervosa | reverse complement strand
CATCGTGTCTATACCAGCTCCGGAGTGACACATTTTAAGTGGTCGCATCTGTGCCAGCTTAGGAGTGACACGTTTTAAATGGTCATATCTGTGCCAACTACCTATGCAGCTCCGGAGTGACACATTTTAAATGGTCGCATCTGTGCCAGTTATCTATGCCAGCTGCGGAGAGACACATTTTAAATGATTGTATCAATGCCACCTCCGTAGTGACACAATTTAAATGATTGCATCTATGCGAACTCCGGAGACAAATACACTATTTGCCATTGTCAATCTGCGTGGCATCCATGTGTTGATATTTACCTCTCTTAGTAGTGTCTTAGGAATCGGCATACCATATGGATGCAAACGATTCTGACATTATGCTGTGCAGCTAGTCACACCTATTTGTATAGAATGGCATGAGGAATAGGTGTCTGCTGTAGGTTAAAGAGAATTTAATCGATTATATGTTCCGCAAAGAGAACATTGCTGACGTATTAACTTCTGCATGTGTTAGATGAGTTCCGCAGGTATTCAGTGGAGGCTGAAATGTTGTTCATTTTTTTTACATGCCACTGTGGCATCTCTCTGTAATCATTATTCTGAATTTAGACAATGCTTTGAGACTGAAACGTTTGACAAAGCTATTGACAAAATAACAAATTAATAAACGTTTGCATATATGAAACGCTTTAAATAAATGTGTTATGGAAGTATTTCTTTAAATTGTTGCTTAAAAACTCGCGTTTTAAACATAAAAAAATAATGCACTGCTTTAGTGTTCCACAGACTCTCAGATGTCACATTTTGGAAGGTACATTATTATTATTACTATTTGTGACCAACAGGGCCAGGTATTTAACAATGTTGCTTCAATCTGAGACGGTATTTCCATAATGAGGACTATACGTTTTCTGCTTTTCATTCGCTTAGTACCCAGATGCCCATATTCTGGTATTTTGAGCTACCATAAATATCCACATTCTGGTGTTTATACCTACCACAAATGTCGACATTTTGTTGTATTGATCTACCGTAAATGTCCACCATCTGGTGTTTTAATTTACCCAAATGTCCACATTCTTGGCAAATCTTGTCCACCAGAGTTTTGTATCTATATATACGAGAGAGAGAGAGAGAGAGAGAGAGAGATGTATTCGTTTTGCGGCGAATCATAATTCATAAACATAAGCAGCAAGATAAATGTTGTACGCTTTCTTCCACTTTTAAACAAGGACCACACCATACCTAACAATGTTCAAACAAGGCATACTGCTCTACACTATAGTGTTCTAGTACATATTGATTTATTTTCAAGGGACCCATAAGAGTTACCCACATTATCAATGAGAGATCTTTGTGGTGAAGAACGTTACAATAGTTCAATAAAACACAAAATGCAGTTTTGAATGATGTGAAATCACATTATGATTGACTCTTACCTGCCCAAAAAGGAAACTACGGTGAAGTAAATTAAGTACCAGTTAGTGCGATTCATAACTTATAGTTACTTGGTACACTTACTATTTTGAAGATTATTTCAGGTGGTACATCGTCATGTAAATATATTAATGCTGTCCATGCCAAAATATGCATGTTTCACAGGGTGGAAGTCGACATATTCGACGACAATTTCTTCCACTGCTATTGAAAACTGCATGGTTTACAATCTGGTCGTGGTTCACCCTTCAGCAGATTTGTTCGAGTCTGGTGTGTGTTCGATACGCGATAGCCACAATACCTTGTCTCGGCGATTTGTCCTTAAAATATGGAACATTTCACGAATTTGTGTGTGATTCTTGCGGAGGGGTAATTTTTGTAGAATTTACCTATTTGTTTCCTTGAAAAAAAAAAATCGGGTTTTTTTAATATTCGGGTATAAAATGAAATATTATATTCAATTTCTGGCATCTTGCATGAGTTGTTCTTATTTACATCGTCATATTCTATCTAGGAAAGACAGAAAAATATACAAATCCCAGGTGTCATGTTGCTATACTTCGTACGAGGCCCTAGGTTTAGTTTTCTTGGGTACATAAACTTTGCACTGCTTTTAGGAGAGACAGTTTTCATACTTCATTCTTCAATAGAAGCTACATGCAGTATGTTGTGCAAAAAAAAATCCTTAAAAACTATTTACTGAGGTTTTAATAGTAGTTGTGAGCAAGGTTCTACAAGTCCTATTTTCATTTCCATTCATTACATACATACATACATACATACATACATACATACATACATACATGTGTTGTACCAGTATGCTTAATTACGTGTTGACATTTAAGGAAATTAATTGGTTGAGAGAGAGAGAGGTCTCGTGTGAATAGTCATGCGTGAATCAATTATTTCACATTTATACATATGAACTCTATGAGATGAGTCCCTGTTTAGCTCTTATCGGGTGGGAGATAGTACATTTTGTTTCTGGCAACTGTAGTATGCTTATCATCCGGGCAACGAAGCCACCCGCGGGTTTTCCCTACGTATTGCATGTCTAGCCCATTTGCAATATTCACATATCACACGCTTAGACAGTATACTGAGACATAAAGGAGCCTGATTGCTTTTGGTTAAATTGTGTCTATGCAGAACGCAGCAAAATGTCTTTGTGCATTGTGTTCAGTTGTAGTATTTTGTACGGTATGTTTTAGAACGCATATATTGTATTTCCACGTGTGGTGATAATAATAAATTTTCAGGAATGTCTTGCAATGGTAAATTAAGGTTATGAATATAATGTACATTCTACACTACGGTTGAAGCACAGAACACGAATTTTATAATTTAAGTCGTGTTGAAAAGCAGCCATTGCATTGCAATATATATTCGGCCAGCCTCCTTAACATTATCCTTGATAGGACGGTAGGGATATATATCATAAAACATGTCAAATAAAATACAATTTATCCTAGATATATTATTCGAAGAATTCATGTGGCCACGGTCATAGAAGTACAAATTATCGTGGGAGAGTGTCATAGAAATACAAATTATCGTGGGACAGGGTCGTATTAATACAATTTATAGTGGGTATATTTTGTATATTTTTCCACGATAGGAACACAAGATTTTGAAATCATTTTATTTTTACACAATCACACATATGATGAGGCAGTTTTATATATATATATATATATATATATATATATATATATATATATATATATATATATATATATAATCGTTGGTTTATTTTTATACGGGAGAAAAATGGGATCAAATTTACAATCACTGTACTTTTATGTAATTAGACGCTCCTATATATATGTTGTAACCCAAACAATGGTGGACAGCGATTTGTGTGTAGGCAACTATAATAGTGTATCATGTGATAGTCATATTATCTTCACTCTCTACATTAATTACTAAATAGTCGTTTGCGTTTAATTGTGTATTATGAACATCAGATCCTGTTCAGTTTTAGAATAATTGCAAGATGCCATTATATTTTAAGCATTTTATTTCAAATTACAGCTTTAAAAAGCCATAAATCATGAGCTGACTGTAAGCAATCAATTATAAAAAAAAAATGAATATATATTATTTCCTAAACATTTAAAGAGATTCTTCAACTTACCCCGAATTACTGAAATGTAACAAAATCAGAGCTAGTAACTTCGTATAGTTATCATTCCCAATGAATTGTTACATTGACATTACTAACTAACAGCTCGTCATTTTCATCATCATCATCATCATCATCATCATCATCATCATCACCTCGTTCCCTGTACGTCGTAGCTTTCTTGAAAAGCAACCCCGGAATCGGGCCAAAATATCTCCTGTCAGATATTAACTGACGAAGGGAGATTGCTCAAATTATTCATTGAACAAATATTTTCACATCGGAAAGAACACAAGATAGGCACCAAAACTGAATGCGACAAATGATCCTCAAAGTCATATCACTGAAATGTTCTTCAAAGGAAATTATTGGAGAAAAAAATTAGATCTATTTTGCTTTTATTTTGCATTTGCTAATCGTGTTAACAACACAACACAAAAATTTAAAACATATTCTATTTTAACTTGTGCTTCCATAGTTGAAACACAGAACACAAACACATCCAACAATATATACACAAGTCTAATTAGATAATCATGTATCAATAATATCAAAAATAATGCTTTATTCGTTATTGCAGATTTTTCAGTATGAAGTATGAAATTATATATATATATATATATATATATATATATATATATAGAGAGAGAGGAGGATTTTTCTTTATTGTCTGCATAGTAAGTCGTCTACAGTATACGTCTGCCGGTTAAAACAAAACAAGTCCACTGGGAAAGTTAGTATTAATAGAAAATATATCTACAAGGAAAAAAGTCTTCCTCGATAAAAAAAAATGACAACAACAGCCCCCCTCCCCCGAAAATCCCCCATACCAGATAAGTAAGTCGTCCTGAAAAATAAGTTTTCCAGGAAAGCAAACCGCCCTGGAAAATAAGTCTACCGGGAAAGTTTACCGTCCTCGAAAATAAACCGAGGAAAAATACGAATGATAAACAAAAGCAGGGATTATTTTCGATATACGTTACTGTATTTTCCATCTGTATCTACCACCTGTTTAACCTTTCATTGTTTCCCAATGAAATCCATACCTGCTGTATACTATATTTTTTCTTCATTATCTAATAAAGGGACAAGCAAAACTTGTCTGTTGTATTATACTTGTGGCTATCTTTTCAATGCTTGACGGGTCTATAGTCTCGCATTTGAAACAAAGCGTTTTTCACAAACGCGCCTCGCCAATCGCTAATGAACCATTCCAACTCGTTTCTGTCTAGAGACGGTGCTGCCAATCATCAAAGTAATGATAAACATAAATTACCTTAGGTGATGTTATGATCATTTATTGATGCCTTTGTCTACAAAACTTAACCTTTCCTGATTGACATGAGAGGAATAATTACACCAAGAGAGACACGCATACATGTATTGTAACAAATATTAGGAATATCAATATTATTATTGAAAATATCACACGCGATATATATATATATATATATATATATATATATATATATATATATATATATATATATATATATATATTACTGTCAATTTTCAGTAGTTTTTTTGTTCTTATGATAGTTGATTTTATGTAGTATCGTCCTATCCTATTAAGAATGTATCAAGAAAGTGAATTGGCCGTCTTTCGATTGTATTTTGTTAATAATTGATTAGGGAAAAAAAATATGTGACTTCATCTGCGGTATGTCATATCAATGTTCCAATATTCCAAAGCATTCATATAAATATTAGAGCAAGTATCCGATAAATATCAGGACAAAAAAATTAGTGTAACTCAGAAATATCAGGACCAAAAAAAAATCAGTGTACTTTTCTTTTTTTCATTTTATTGTGTTGTTGCGGGTCACACACGATGATAATATCTGGTTAAACTGAATTACCAATTAACTTGAATAAAATGAAACTTGAAATAAGGGACACCTCCAAATTAAGGGCAGTTTCTTATACATGACATCAATGATAAGCCCTATTTTGAAGTTTACCAACATACATAAAGGAACCTGTACAAATGAGACCAAAATCTGTGCGCCCTTGTTTATCTGTATCCTTGTTTATCCGTTTAAAGACACGTTTAATTGTCTAAAAAGAGACATTTTCGAGGTATATACATGATAAACACCGTCCAGTAGAAACATAAATGCCAAACAGTGCAAATTTTATTAATGTGAATTTGTCAAAAAGAGCTATAAGTTTTTGTTCTTTTTAAAAAATAGATTGTCATTTATCCTCCCGAAATATTATTAATTTTTTGTAATTTTTCGAAGCATTGCCAGCATATTAACCGCGTTCATGTGTCAAAAGTTAGTTTTATTCAGATGAACAGACAGACAAACAGACAGATAGATCGGCATGCAGAAAAATGGGTAGAAGGTAAGATGTATGTGTGTGTGTGTGTGTGTATATATATATATATAGAGAGAGAGAGAGAGAGATACAGACAGACAGACGGAGACAGACAGACTGAGAC
Source organism: Megalonaias nervosa (assembly GCA_016617855.1). NCBI lineage: Eukaryota > Metazoa > Mollusca > Bivalvia > Unionida > Unionidae > Megalonaias > Megalonaias nervosa. The sequence goes on along the minus strand of JAECUM010056366.1, from coordinate 6,504 downwards.
AGAGAGAGCTAGAAACAGACAAGAGTAAAGAAAAACACAATATATTGTTCCATACCCATCTACCTAAACACACACACACACACACACACACACACACACACACACACACACACATGCATATAACCCACTCTTGAAGCGATTTGAATCGGTAAAGATATTTAGATCGATTTTTGGAATGTTGGACATACAGTAGCCAGACAGACAGACAGATAGACAGATAGATTTCCGTCATTACTTACCACCATAGTCCAATAATATTAGCAGGAAACATTAGATAGAAGTATAGACACACACAGATCCCCTGTATTCTCATGTTTTGTAAACTGTTAGAAATTAGGGGCCCTTCACTCCCCTATGATGTAAAGTGAACGTTTGATAATAACATCCAGGGTTAAAATCTCCTCACTGACGAAAATTGTGAAATCATCTTTATTAATTGTTTCGTTAATTGCTACCATCATATCAGCATGGTAAAAACACAGGCCAGCGATTTCCGGTCGTCAATTTAACGTTAGCGTCTTGGCTCAAAGTTTAGTACCAACTTCACTTAATCAACTTGCTCGATTTGCGCAACATACTGAAAGGAACAACTTGTCAATCACATGAAGTCATTTTACAAATGAAAGATACAGTTTCGCATTCGATTCCTTACTCACCATATCCTCGATGGTGGATCATATTTTGCAATGAAATATCTCTTTCCAATTAAGCTTTAGGAAAAGTGCACGTATTTCCATGACAACGAATGTGTATGCAAATCAGTCTCCCACTAAGTGAATTATCTCCTTGCACCCAGGGCGGCCTTTGAAACAGACTTGGTTTAGCACAAAGTGAAACAATATAAATTTCGGTTTGGTATGCCAAGCTAACCTAGAGCTCTGTTCCGCTCAAGTTTGAATTCCTTTGGCTACTATCTCCTCATGTCGAACTCTTCCTTATTCGACGAGCGCCACATCTGAAAAAAGTACAGATAGTTCTCGATTAAATTACACAGTGGATAAAAGTACTAAGAAAGATTTGCCTGATCTGCGAATTATTACACAGTCGATGGCACGAGAAGTGTTATCAGCCAATGCGTGTAAAATTCCTTTTGATGTCAATATGACAAGCAATAGAGAACATGCTTGAAGCATATGGCTGCGACAGAAACATTTGGTAAAGAATGAAGCTTCATAAAAACGTTCTTTCTCTCCTAGTGAAACGTGTAATGTAGGAAAAGAAATTTTGAGTTTGTATTAGATCTATGACTCTTACGACTCACTAAACAAGGAATTTTAACACACTAATACAGCCAGCTTGCTCGCTCTATTGGCCACACATGCCTTGCAGTAATCAACTTATACGTATGTATTTAGGTGTGAAAGCAGATAGTTCAATCGGATCTTTATCTCTCAGTCCCACAACGTTAAACTAAAATATGTTAAGATAACTAAGTTGGAATGTGTCGTCGGTATCTTCAAAAAATTCATTTCATTCAAGGGGACAAAAATCACACTTTAATGAAAATCATCACATTAAATGAAAACAAATCCATCTCTTTTAATGAAAAAAAACTATCACACTTTCATCGTCTCTTTAAAGTACAAAAATCACTCTTGTCCAATATATGACGCCGGTTTCTAAATGTATGTATACACTCTATTTCTGCAAGAATATTTGGTTCCTTTCACAGTGACGTTTCACATCATGCTTAGAAATCCCATGATCTAGTGTCGTTTTCCACCTATATTTGCTGCAGTCTCGTATAATATTGAAACATGGTATGATGGACTAATTTTTGTGATTCTCTTATTAAGTAGTTGCATAAATCTATGGGTTCGTTTCTGTATTCATTGGACAATAAATTAAGAATGCATGCATGTATATAAGAGAAAGACAAATGTGAGACTTACATCACTGTAAATTTTTCTGTTTTGTATGATGACGCTACTGTTCGTGAAATGTCCTACCTAGAATACCCCGCAATTTTCCTTCTCAGCTTTCACTGAGTAACGTTAAAGCAAGAAATATGCCGCATATCGATTTTAGCAGTATTGTCGATATGACAGTCATAAATCGGCGAAGTTATACTCCACAACAAAGTAAATTTCGACATGAAACGTACAATCAGTCTATAAAATATATCCGCATCGTTATAACGATTACAAATCCAATAAAATAACTGGTAGTAAAATGTTTAGCTATATCCTTCATAACACGGAATCCTGAGATGTCTTCCGCACGGTATTAGATCGGTGTCAAAAGCTCGAACAAAATCTGACCCAGATATGTCGCACCCCGCAACAAGGTGCATACTTGGTCACAGCTAGATCTTGACACCATCTTCAAATACGGTCACACGTATGTGCTTCTCACGCATCTATACTCTGAATTTCCAGTGGAATACCCTCTTGTCCATATTAGTTTCAGCATCAAAATGCCATTCAATGCCATCAGCGGTTATACATTATAATTTCTAAACCTCGGTTTCAGAAGATTGAAAAAAAAAAACAAACTCGTACAATCTATGTACACAAACATATATCTTTTGCTATTATTACATCGTCTCATTGGTGAAGCTCCACTGACGGGACCATACATTTCACGATGAAAACCAGTGATCAAAATCGCAGTGATAAACAGTCTCTGACATCACAATGCCCGATACTTTACACCTCGACATAATAGCTTATTTCCAAGTGTATTTCTCGAATACAATCCTTCTGTCTGCAGACCCTAATTATGATATCTTTGTAGCGTTAGGGGTCATCTATGAATAAAACAGATCTTCACCTTTGGTGGTTAAAGTGTGTAGCTCTTGTGTGATAAAAGATTGGGTTAGCATAATCTATCTATCTACATTAAATATTAATGACTCTTTCACGACTGCTTTGATGTTAGACAAATTAAGGCTTGTGCTGGGCAAAACTTTCAAACTGCTAAGGTTATAAAAACGGGTATGTTTACAGTAGATACAATCATTCCTGTGTTTATTTTCATTTCTCATCACATTGTTACATTACGTTCATGTGTATACCCGTCTAATTTACAACAATAAAGCTTGTAAATAATCCCAAATATTTGTGCTTATATCATGAAAAATACGGCAGTATACTTTAACATGATAATTTTGAAAAAGGATAGGAGCCCGGAAAATATGTTTCTCTCAGATCCAGTTGATACCGTCAATGAAAAGAAGTATTGAAACAATTCAGTATGGGCGTCGGTTCTCATTTATTTTCATATGAACATATACGGACACTGAAATTTTTGGACAAATTATCCAGGATTCGGCTTCATCAATTTTAAAAATTCCATCAGGAAACTTTTACCTAAAAACCGTGCGTACCAGTTTATATGTGCAGTTTGCATTTGAAATATACCTATTATCGAGCAAAGGCATTTGAAATAGACTTATTATCGAACATAGGCATTTGAAATAGACTTATTATTGAGCATAGACATTTGAAACAGACTTTTATTATTAAGCATAGACATTTGAAGTAGACTTATTATCGAACATAGGCATTTGAAATAGACTTATTATCGAACATAAGCATTTGAAATAGACTATTATCGAGCATAGGCATTTGAAATAGGCATATTATTGAGCATAGACATTTGAAATAGACTTATTAACAAGCATAGACAGTACTCAAATGAAATGAAATCGTAAGCATTTCAGCAGGTGAATATAATTAGGCATATGATGCACGTGACAACAAAGATGATGGTCTAGCTTAGACGGTTTTAACTCTAGTATCTATCTACATTGACAATATAAATAAATGTAACACACACACACACACACACACACACACACACACACACACATATATATATATATATATATATATATATATATATATATATATATATATATATATATATATACCAACACATACTGATGAAATGCAATACCCACTGACACGAGAAAATGATTGAAACACGAATATATCGGGAAACTAAAATGTTTTCATTTTGATATTTAGAATTTTCCTAATGTACAAACATTACCTGTGAGCAATGAAAACTTGTAAAAAAGTTAAAATATTTTGTGTGTTTTATTTTTCAGATTGAAAGACGTTTAAGAATACTATTGATTAGTAACATTGAAACAGGCATGGCTGTTATGTCCTGTGCGCGGTCTTCATGTTTATATAAAGACACTAATATTTATATTGAAAATGATGGACAAAAGAGATAATTTTATCCAAAATCATAAGAAAGGGTACGGGATATAGTATGATTATTTTTTATGGCAGAGGATGAATTTTTGGCGGTAATGACGTGGTAAAGGAATTTAAGGAGGAACGATAATTACATCAATACAATGAATTTAAATATGCCATGAAGGTGCATAAGTCGAATTTTCTGTGCCATAATGTCACGCGATAGAAATCGTCTTTTTCATCATTTCACATTTCTCATGGATATTTTCTTCTAATCGTAGAGCGTAATTTACCACTTTTAGTTATCAAAGCCCTTCTTTGTACTTACTAAACAATGTCCGAACCTTTTGCATGTAGATGTTTAGACGACATTTTCAGGTGTTAGTGACAACGTGTAGGAAGAGGAAAGACAAAAGAATGTACCAAAATAAGACAGGATCAGACCACACATACAACCGATAGGCACACATATTACTAGAAAATCAGAGATAGACGCACATACAACCGATAAGTACACATATTACTTGAAAATCAGAGACAGACGCAAACGTTCTGATACTAAGCACTTAAGCTGAATTTATTTATTCTAGTAAGTAAAATCATCTTCCTATTTAAAAAAAAAAATACATTATTGTAAGTAACAAATCCTGTGTGATACTGATCATCTGGGTTTACAAATTTGTAGCAAGATTCTACATTAGCCACAAGGACTGGAAGTTTTAATTTAGTTTTCTTTCATGAATTTCCGTTCCTTTGTCTAAACAGAAGAGACCAAAATATGTGCAAGCAATATATACTTGTGTGCTTTAAATACATTTGTTTTCCTATGTATGTTAGCATACCTTAAATAATAATAATAATACTAATAATAATAATTTATCGAGGTCCAAATAGTAATCAAGTGCAGTTAATTTGATCACACAAAATTGGGCTAGAACGAAAAAAGAAAGCAGGTTCATTAACTTGTCATAATTGTTAGCGGCATAGTTTAAAGACTCGATGGAATAACCGTGTTGGCATTACAAGGCTGAACAGTGTATAACGAACAAATTGGGATGGGACTCGATTTCAATTGAAGTAGACAATTTAACAACACTAGTTTCACAACATTAAATGATTCCCTCTTCCGGCGGTATATCGCTCATCCAATGTACATTTAGATCTTATTGATATCATAGCTCCTGTGTATGTCGTCCGGTACGAAACGATTCCCTTATGGTTACAGATACACCCTACCATTACTGTATATACCCGTGTTAACCGCATACCCGACTGTGAACACCGTAGACCCAGAATGGTCGTTCCCAAATAATGGTTTACGGTTTTCGCTTAAAATCGTGAGAACGTAAACAGCGACGCAATGAAAAATCACTTGACAGTACTCGGCCGTTACATTTCAAGTGTAAATGTCAACTTTCATGTGAAATCTTTATATTTGAAGTCTACTATAAACTCTGTTGAATTTCTTTTGTCGCAGTGCTTGTTTCTTCGAAGATAAATTCGACTATTTTCAAGTAAACTATAGGTGTATTTACCTGCTTGCTTATCTGAACCTTTGTCCAACCAGTCCCAAAAGCATGTATGTGTCCACATGCATGTGCGCGTGTAACCTGTTTCATGAACAAGACGCCTTACCTTCTTTATAAATTATTTTATGACAATATTTATTTCGGTATTATTTTCCGTGACTTTTTTTTTTAAAGTATACATGTTAACATGTTTACAGGATCAATGATATCATATTTAAATAAAACTTTTGAGAATTTGAAATAACACTCGTCGTTATATATGGTTCCCAAAACATAAGGAATGAATCTATTTATATCTAAGTATCCGCAAATATTCACATTAACAATTAATTCCTTTATTTACCCATTGTGTGCTCCTAATTCACTACATTTCGTGGGGTACCAATTTTCGAGTTAAGTCCTCTTCTTCCCATGCTGCAACTAATTTCAGACGTCTAGGTCGGTCTTGAGCAATGGCTTGTGTCTCGCCCCAGGAAAGTCCCATTTCTTCCAGTTTGGTCATCACTGCTCTTCACCAAGTTATCACTGGCCGTCCACATTTACCCTTACCATTTTTCGCGAGGTACCAGTTTTCTTGGTGTCGTCTTTACTACAAACCACTTAATTAAAACAACCATTTAGCATAAATTATATGGACCTTTCCAAGTAAGAGAATTTAAATATGGAGAAAATGATATTTTTGTTTAAATTTTTGGAAACAAACGCGAGTATTGATAGTTAAAAAATAAATGAATTCACAGTACATTCACTTTATTTTTACCTGTTAATTTCCGTTTCAGATGAAAAGGGGGATCTATGAAAAGGGGGATTTTTGTTACTTTGTA